>WTSP01026219.1:18993-163378 GCA_025331215.1 Actenoides lindsayi
TTTTGTTGTTTGGCTATCTCCACCCCCCCCACCCCCCCCCCCCCCCCCCCCCCAAAAAAAAAAGAGATGCATTTCTGATTGTCAGTACAAAACATCATATTTTTCTTCCCAAACAAATAATAACAATGACAGTAGGAGACTTAGTGTTAAGGGGGATATTCAGTAGCACAGAAGAACCTGTCAGCAGCTTTTGATATCAAAGGCCTTCAGAAAGTCTGCCCTGGACTGACTCCTCTAGCACCAAGCTCTTACACTCTGCCAGTTTTCATTTGTAGGTGAGAAAAGGGAGATAAGGAATACTGGTTTTAGATTCACATTGTGTTTCACCATTTTAAAGGAAAGTCTTCTTTCATCTCCTAAGAAAACAGAAACTGACAATTAGGTAGGAAATAACTTCCTCGTACTCACAGTAAAAAAATACTTGTATTTGTGGTAGAAAAGTACTTAAAACAGGTGCCATGGTTTAACTTCTGTTGGCAGCTGAACACCATGCAGCCACTCACCTGCAGCTTCTCCCCCACTCCTGCAGTGGGATGGGAAGGGGAATCATAAGGAAGTAAAAAGTTGAGACCCTGGGGGTTGAGATAAAGGCAGTTTAATAAAACAACACAAGGAGACAAGAAAACAACAGCACTAATTATATTACTAATGAAATGATATAGAAGCGAGTAATAGAAGCCAGGAAGGCTCTTATCTGTACCTGAGACACCAACTTTCCTTGCTCCAGCTGCACTGGAGGAAACTGAAAACAAACTTCTCCTCCTATCCGGGGCCAGTTCTGACCTTATATAGGGATGTGACTCAGTACAGTATCAACTACCCTATTGGCTGGTTCAGTTGTGTATCCTGGCTATGGCCCCTCCCCACTGCTTGGGCCAGAAGTTGTTTCTGATAATTAACCTGAACAGAACCCAGGACAACAAAGCGAATGTTTCACTCAGATACTTCTGTCAGTACTATTTGCTGCATTATTTCTAGAACTTGGATTGACATCCACAGCTACACTCTTATTTATTGCATTTCTACATTCATTTAAAAGCATCACCTTTTAACTTGTTAAACTTAACAGCATGATTCAGTAATGCAATATTTCTTATATAAATTATTTGAATAGATTACAAAAAATTCAGATAGTCAGGAAAGTCATCACTGGTTCTTATTAAATTTTTAACAAATGTTTAAAAAGCAAAATGCATGAAAATGTAATTTACATCCTAAAAATTCATTTGAAATCAATTCCTTAATCTCCATCTAATAACAGATGCAACTACTAAAAATAAATTTCTTTGAGTGTTGGACTGTATCTTTCCTCTTACCAGCTCCCGAGTCTTACCCTGCCCTGTGCTGCACCATTTACACCAACGTAGGCTGATGTCCACTGGTTTTTCTCCATTGACATCTCCAGTCCTGAGTTTGAACTGCTTCTCCTTTGTGTCTCCTTCCACTACTCTATTTAAGTCTTCTGCTGCATTACACCTTGTGCCTTCATATCCCCTTTCCCTCTCTGAGATCCTTCATATCTGCTATGGAAGCAAATTTCTGTCAGAGTCTGGCTGCTTTCTGCCAACAAATTTATGTATTATCCATGTTTATTGTCCATTTGGATGCTGTGTCTAAATCTGTGCGACGCTAAGTTTTACACACAATTGCTCAATTAGTTACAGACTCTGAAACATTTTTACAGGGAAATCTGTGAGATTAGGAGTAAGCCCTCAGGGAAGCTGGTGGAAGTCTCCTGACATGGTGTATTTAAACAGGAATTACTGACACGGTCGTCCTGACAGAGAAGCGTTTTATATTCCCTGTCTTTTATTGCAGTGTATGTGGGGTCTGTAAAGTGCTTTGATGTTGGAGCTGTATTTCAGTGCCAGGCATTATTGTTTTGGGTTAAGAGGTCTCGTGGACATGGGGAGGCTGTTTTTTGTTAAGCTTTCCATTTTATCTTCTTCACACATGGTCTCCTGCTGCACTGACTTGGCTTAAAATTATAAAACGCAGAATGAAGTTTTAAAGAGGATTTTGAAAAGGTGGCTATTAACCATGGGTGGCTGATCAGCAATCTGGATTGACCATTTAAATCCACATGGAGGAAAAGTGCTCTTGATGTGGAACTGGAGGAATTTCTCTTCCTTGCTTTGCAGCGGCATGCCATGTGCCTGGCTACGGAGTCCATCCAGTATGGGGACTGAACTAACACATACCTGAATTCATAAAACTAACAGAAATTGCCTCTATTTTTTTCAGGAGTGGAAAATACAGTTTCCATTTTGACTGTTATTATTGCAATGTTAAGTATTGGGAAACAATCCTGGGTAAAGGTTGTTTTGTACACTTTCGTGGCATTTCCTGAAAAACATTTTTTTCTTTGCGGAGAGTCATCTTTTAGTTCTGTTTGGGTTCCTGGGTCTGTTTGTTTGTCTTGGTGTATTTCTGTGTTCAGAAAACCTCGAAAGCCTGGAGCTGCTCATTTAGGAGAGTCATACAGTGATGGCTCCTGCCACCTCCAGAGATCTTTTAAAGTGAAAAGGAGATAGGAAATATCAGGAAGAAAAAAAAAAAGGTCTTAATGAAAATTCCAAGAGGATATTGAAGTAAATCTGGGGCACTTTGTTGCTTTTCGCTGAGTCATGTGTTTTGCGTACACAACGAAGGGAAAGCTGGGTTCACAATGGTATGGGTGTGGTTGTTTCTTCAAGACTGGCCAATCTTCTCCACTGATATTTCCTAATCAGTGACTGATACAAGCTATGAAGAAAATTCCAAAGCGACTGAAGGTCTTGGTTCTTGGAGAATGATTTTTGTTATTTTTTTTCCAAATCAAAAGTACCTTAAATACCTGAAGCATACTCGCTAAGGCAAAGCCCCATGTGCAGATGAGTTGATACCTAAACGGCCAGCAAAGTTAAGGAGTCAGGCTTACTTCTAACACATTCACTGACTCAAGAGAGCTCTCCTTAGGCATCCTGGGACAGCCTTCTCTTTTGTCATATGAAAAAAGTTACCAGGCCTTTTAGAAACTCTGTGGCTTTCAGATCTACTCCAGTGGGACGAGCTGGAAGACAACTATGAACAGTTTTCCTAACTACTATTTAAAAACAGATACTGAATAAGAACTGAGAGGCAGAATAATGCTGAAAGAATCTGTTATTTACCTAAATATTTCTACACATTTGCATATATAGAAATTTTGCACCCTGAGCACTTCTTCATGCTAAAATAAGACTGCATACTTTTGTTTTTTTTCTAATAGTGAAATTA
Source organism: Actenoides lindsayi (assembly GCA_025331215.1). Lineage (NCBI taxonomy): Eukaryota > Metazoa > Chordata > Aves > Coraciiformes > Alcedinidae > Actenoides > Actenoides lindsayi. The sequence goes on from WTSP01026219.1 coordinate 22,252, forward strand.
GAAGACTAATATTATCATTTCTGTATTATCTTAATCCTGAAATAAATGGAATTGATGTATTACAGACAGGGCTAGGAGGACCTCAGATTTCTCACTACAAGACCATTAATTCTTTATTTGCTCTGGGTCTTTCAGTTTTTATTTCTGCTTTCCCTCAGGCCAATTCCTGGAAGAAAAGACTCAGCCAAAACACTTCAGGCATATCCAGGTGTGGGGCTGAAGTACATACAACCAAGTTGGAAGTTTTCTTTGAAAGGCTAGAGACAAGACTTGGCATTTGGTCAGAGATGAGGAAAGGAGAAGTTAAGTACAGGAAGGGCATAAGTTTGTGCCCCAGAGGTGAGGAACAACTGGGTCCGTCAGGATTTGGCTTTTTGTCATATGGGAATTGACCGGTCACTCTTTTCTTACTCAGAAATTCCTGCTCAAGTTAACGAGGCCGGTTGTACTTTTTTTCATACACAAATGTTATTTAAGTTGTTTATGGAGTCTGATCTGAAACTGTGTCAAGACTGCGGGACAGAGCCTCAACACTGCTGTATTCTGTGGCTTCTTCGCATCCTTCCGTCTTGCTTGTTAGTGCTTGCTGGTTGCATACTCTGGTCTAGGCAGAGATGAAGCCCAGAGCAGGCACCACTGGGCTTCCCCAAAAGCTGAACTGAACTATAAAGGAAACACGACTCTGACATTGTCCTGTTCCCTCTCTTCTCCTGAGGAAGAAGTCGTCTTTGCCAGGTATGTGGAAGGCACGTATTACTTCTCTACTCACATCCTGTGCAAGGTGGTCAACTTTGCTGGTGATACTGAGTATTAATGTTAAAAAAAGACACAGGGCAGGCATGAATAGGTGCAGAAGAATCTTAAGAGTCTTCAGTGGCATAGCAGTAAAATGGCAGGCAAAATTTAAGTTTGCTTACGTGTTAACAATAGTTCACTTACACATTAACTGTATGTTGACAGAGGAGAGGAAGGGAACAAAATTCAATCTTAGTATGCCCAAGCTGACTGTTCCCGTCCAGGAGAGAGTCTGGCATTATCTCAGTGACAGTCTGATGAAAACATCAACTGAACAGCAGAAAAAAACACCAAACTGGAGAACTGTCCATTCTTGGGAACACCATTTTCTGATGGCTGTGCTCTGCCCACACCTTGACATACACAAAACTTGTCTATGACTTGATGTGAAAGTACGTGCAAGAAGCTCCAAAAGTAGCATCGGGCTCAGATGTTCTAGTTTGGGTTTCTGTGGTGCTCGACCATACTGTATGCAAGTTCATAGATGAATCTCATACATCACTTGTAAGCATAAGGCTCACAGAATTTATGGATTTATTGCATAGCTCTGAGTCAGCATAGCAGACTGCTGTCTGCACAATATGGAAAGCAGTGTTTGCCCTTCTGCCCTCCCTGCTCTGATATTGTGTTATTTTGCACTAATCTTTCTCATTTATTTCAACATGACAGCTTTGCTATATGGTCCTGCTTTTCAGACAGTTGCTCCTCTTGTGGTATCTGCTCTATAGACAGTTCCACCTGCAACTGTTGCTATCCCTGCCACAATTTGTTCCTTTTACAGCCTGTTGCTTTATTTGAACTTCCTTCTGCTTTGCCCTGCCATGTTTAGCAGTCCTGTATGAGACTTCTTTTACACCCCACAGTATTCACATACAGGCAATTGTTAAACCCTCTGGTATTCACATTCAGGCTACTGCTGAACTCTGCAGTTCCTGCAGCCTTCCCCCCATGCAAGAAAGCGTATATCAGAGTGTACCAGGTTTTGGAGAATAGTGAGGATGATGAAAGAGTGGGACAGTTTCCATGCACAGAATGATCGTGCAGCTAAATAAGTTGGTAGCTGTAATTTACCCAAATGCTACAGTGAGAAAGTCGATAGATGCAGGAATTAGAGCAAAATTTGTTCAAGTGAAATTTACAGATTCAGAGCAGACATAAGAGTCACCTTCTGTTTTCTAAATGTTTTTCATGAAGGTTAAAGTAGGAGACCTAACATTTTACAGAAGTCTGTAATTTTTAATTGTTAAACAATTTCATTTTACAGAAGCAGCTTGATCTGTCTATGCAAAATTGTATCTTCTGTTTTTCACCGAAGTAGATTTAAAATTCTGTTTATTTTCCTGTCCTCTACTCCAACTATTTTACTAGAGAGATACATAATTTTAATACTCATGTGTGGCTATTTATTAAAATATTAGATGTACTCATTTTCTTAGATGGGAGGGTGTGGGGCATAGTCTGGGAGGTGAGACAGAGGCGAGGGGAACTGTGAGAAAAGGAGAATGTCCTTTCATGTATTAACAGATGTGAAGACCCCCAGTAAATGTCACAAGGAAGTGGTATGTTTCCAAGGTGAGGTAGGCATCAGTATTTCAGCTACTTCCAAGCCAAGTCCCCCAAATTATTGAGTGCTTTTAAATTCTGCCTTGGTTGCTGGGAATGGTCATCTCCATACAACAAAGAGCACCACACTCCAACAACTCATCCCTATTTCCTGTAAGGTTGGTTTCAAAATCCCTACCATTTTTTCAGTACAAGATTTAAATGTCTGGATCTTTTTTTTTCTCAGGTAAACCCATTTTCTACAAAGACCACACTATCTAAATCTGAGCTTTATGATGTCATAAGAAAATATTAATAGGAGCTTATCTCAGATACATTAAACCTTATATTTACTGCAGCTGGTTTCTTTCACATACACTTTCATAGCCTTAGAAAACCCCATCAAGGTGTTGTTCTTAAGAAGTCTTCTCCAAGCAGTGAGGCCACCTCACAAAAAGATAATTTGGGGTAAGCTACATGCTGAATTTTATACATTCTGTGTTCAATACACTTGCTGCTCTGTACTGAGCTGAGGACCTATTGCCTCACTCCAAAAGTGAGTCCTAGTTTTGTCACATCAATTCTCTGCAGGAAGCTGCTGTTTTCGGCTATGGAGCTGCTTTACCATGTGTAGCAGCGGTTGTGCCTTTTGTCACATAAACAATTCAATGCACAACGCCTTTTATTCTGTGTCATGCTGCAAAGCGAAACAACAACAAAAAAATAATCTGAAGGAGCCAAAGCTATTTTATACTTGACAGCAGAATATAATGAACTGTGCTTCCTGGGGGAAAATGACTAAAGGCTCCCTCTTGGTGTAAGGGACAGAGGCTAGCTCTAGTTAGAGAGAGAACCACAGTAATTAAGCTCTGGTCCAGTGCATTTAGGAGAGGTTAGCCCTGAGGGATGCAGAGTAACTTCAAGATGCCAAATTTCTCAAGGACTAATGAATTTCTAAAGAATGTCTGGAGATAGTCTGGGATTTCTTTGGAGGACTACTTTTCAAAGAGGGGAAAGCCACAAAAGGATTTCTGTCAAGCTGGTGCTTGGTTCTGTATTCTCAGTTCATATGCTTGGGGCCATACCTAAGCACAGGGCACCTTCCCAAGTACAGGAATACCCACAGGCTATACTAGTAGGACATCTCACATAAATCCATGCTTTGTACCAGTTCAGTAAAACTCTTCCCTGGATTAAAACAGCATATAATGGCAGGAATACTCTTGTAACTTCTACCAGTAAAATTACATAGAACAGGAATTAAACCCCATACTGTTACCTGATGTGTGCAGCTTAGTTGTGAGAGACATACAGCTTTCCTAGGGCAACTGATATCATCTTGCTGTTTTATGCTGAAGAGTAAAATCCCAGACCCTATTACAGCAGCCAGGGTTAAAGGCCTTTCCTAGTAGTAGCAAAATCATTCTGTTGATTCTAAGGAATCCTTTCCAATGAGACTGATGGTGACACTGTCATGGAGCTCTATGGCCATCACTATATGAACTAACATGTTTGATAAGATGCAGCTGTTACACCATGATGCTATTTATTAAAAAAAACTTAATTAAATAGTGCCTGCCTATTTCAGTAAAACCTGTGTTGCATTGGGAACATGTTGGACAAAAATTGCTCCAAAATGTCCCAAAGCACCTATTGTTCTAAACCTGCATTGTTTCGAATTGCCACACCTAAAGAAACAGAGCGTGGTTTCTTCTCCTAACATAATTTGATTCTGCTTTGGCCAGCTTTAAGGTTGAAGTAGGTTACCAGGCTTATGAACCATAAAATATGGTGATACACAAGTGTATCTTTCTGTAGTTTTGATCTCAATACTTGAAGAATTTAGTGATTCCCATTGCTTTACAAATAAAGGAAAACAGAGGCACAGAGAGAAGCAGCAAGTCAGTAGCAGAACTGGGAATAGATCTTGGCTTTCATGCCTGCTGTCAGTCAGTACTAGTTCAGCATTCATTCTTCCCTGTCATGTGCTTTTTCAAAGGCCTGCTTAGACACCAAGTTCTTTGGGGTTTATGAATAGAGCTCAGTAGCACAGAGGGAAGAGTTAGAAGTGATCATGAAACAGAAACACAGCAGCGTTAGAAGATCCTTTCAATGCATTGGTTTCTGTGCTTCTTGAGCTGGCAGTAAAGTCTTGAGTGATAGTAGTGCATTAAAAATCCACCATATTGTACATAGAAAGTGTTGCCGTGAATTAGGTATGTCTCCATTTGTTTGACCTATGCCAAGTTTAGAAAAGTCAAGTCCTTGATTAAAAAGTCATGATCACTTGCTGACACAAAGGTGTCTGCTTCACATTGCAGTAAGCATTGCTGATGTCTCTCAGTGAAGCTGGTTCCTGCATCACAGTCAAATAGACATCTCATGCTTCTTTTTTAAGTAACATTATTGCTGATGAAAGGTTGTGGGATGAGGACAGGAGAAGCTAGGAGAGAGAGTTGATATTTACCTACTTTGACAGTCTAGAAGAAAAAGCAAAATTTATCTTGTGAGACAAAATAGCTCCTTCTGTCCAGTCCTCCTTTTTTCCTCCAGGGTTGTCCGTCTTAGTCTATGTGTGTCATGCATAGGTTAGGGGTCTTTTATGAGGCTCTCATATTTATTTGTGTTGTGGTTTTTTTTCTTCATCTGAAAAATCTGCCCTCACCTTTACTGCCTGCTGCTCAGGTAAAGTGCTGAGTGAGCTGTCCTCCACATGGTCTGGGCTTTTGATACCTCCTAGAGAATGCTAAAGACAAGCTTGAGGTGTCTGTAGGATGTGTTTGGTTTACTTTCTGCCACTTGGGCCATACTGGAAAGCCTGATTTATTTTAAACAGTTACTGGATAGAAACAAAATGTAGTCTGTGAATCAGGGAGGGGACTTCTCTCTCCCATTCTGCTACAGAGACATGGGCAAGCTGCAAGAATACAGAAAATCTCGTAGTTTTTATGAAGTCACTCTCTACCTGAGCCATGGGGCACTTTCCAGTGGAGACAGAGAACTCAACCCAGCATCAGGGGTAGATCCAGTGCAAGCTTGCAGCAGAAGCCCTCCCTCTAGGGCAAAGCATGTTTCCCTTTGGGAATCCAGTCCAATACAGTTAATACCCCAGAAAAAGCAATAGGTATTATTGCTACAACATGGTCTGTAGGCGCTACTCTGACCATATCCGCTAACAAAGTAAAAAAATCAATCAAGAAAACCCACCCAAATGTGACATCTTACAGTGCTGTCTTCACTGTGATTGTGAAAAAATAAGAGTAGGTTTCATTTTTTTTTCCACCCTGCTTACACTTTGCACTTTCTATATCTTCACACTGTGGTGTTACATAAAACACATATGGTTTCATTTCAGTGCAAGGACAGGAGTACATAAAACCGCTGTAAAGGTCTGCTTAGAGTAATGTTCCTGTTCTTCTGTCACTGTACTAAATTCTGACCTATCAGTTCCCTTGAAACAGAGACCACAGCCATGCTGTGCTTAACCAAGGACATACACTTTATGAGCATTGTAGTCACTGAAGTTAATTACATCAAGACCCTGTATTACATGTAGTACTTTGCCAAATTTGTCCTAGTTTTGAAAGATGACACAAATTATTTCCATGACAACTTATAGATGATTCAAAATAAGTATAGTCTGATGAGGTGTCCATTAATCAAAGATAGTGGTTATTTTGTTAGAAAATGCTAACATTTACTCAACACCTTTTTACAGTGTTTCTACCATCATATGAGTTCTGCAAGAGTAATTTCATTAATAATTCGATTCAGCTTCATGTACTGCTGCCTTCATTAAAGAAGTTGGCTAGTGACAGCACTTGTATTTAATGTTCTGCTAAGCTTGATTGAGATACAAGATTAAGTCCACTTATATCTCCAAAAGGGAAGACAATAAAATTTTTCTGCATTAGTAAGTTTACAGCTATAATTAAGCTGCCAGTCAACCTGCACTAAGCCTACAATTCTTCACTGTAGACTTAAATCTTCAGTCTGAAACAAAATTGACATTATTAGCTCTGAAAGAAGGCTTGAAAGACTGGACATGTTTTTACCAGGTAAAGGCCACCCTAGATAATAGTAACAGCAGTTTACAAATTGGTCATTCTTGGGGGTGTCTTTCGCCAAATGACTTTTGGTATCTCTTCTGCACATATGGGATTGTCACGGTTTCAGCTAGGATAGAGGTAATTTTCCTTCTCAGTAGCTAGAATAGTGGCGTATTTCAGATTCACTCTGGCAGTTGGAATAAGAATGTTGGTGATATATTGATGTTTTTAGTTTTTGCTACAAAATCAAGGACTTTTTAACTTCCCATGGTATTCCAGTGTGCAGGTACACAAGAAGCTGGAAGAGGGGGGAGCATAGCCAAGTCAGCTGACCTAAACTAGCCAAAGTGATGTTCCATACCATAGGATGTCATGCTCAGCATATAAAAATGGAGGAGTGGGCCAGGACAGGCAGATCACTGCCCAGGAATCAGTCAGTGGGTGGTGAACAAATACATTTGCATCACTTGTCTTTCTTGCGTTTTATCTCTATATATTTTCATTCTATCCCTTTTCATTCCTACAACTATTATTATCATATTGTATTGTTATATTTTAGTATTAAAATGCTCTTATGTCAACCCACAAGTTTTACATCCTTCCCCCTCCACCATTCTCCAGTGGGGTAGGAGAGGAGTGAGCAAGCAGCTACGTGGAAGCTTGTGTGGATATATGAGCTTTGTTTGCTTTTCCTTGTGAGACTAACATCTAAGATTTGAAAAAAAATTTGAAAAAAAGTACACTGTTTTTGAATCTCTCCCTCCCCCATCTCCTCTTCTAAAAAGCAAGTATTGATTAACAAGAGGACATGAATGCTTTACTCTCCCATAACATACTTGATTAGGACTCTTTGTTGTCTAATATAGCCTATTCTTTGCCCATTTCCTAACTGGGCTGTTAGATCAGTATTGATGAGTTGAGGAAGCCTCTTACAGCTTCTTTTCTTTTTTTTTTAGTGAAGTTAGATTTTTTCCAATCTGTGAGTTTGACTCTTGCTTCCCATCTTGTCACTGTTTCCCTAGTTCAGTTCTCAGTCTGACATTTCTTCCTTCTTACTGGATATTCACTTGATCACTTCAACCCTTTGATTTCTATTTTTTCCAGTCTTTGTCTAGAGTGATGCCAATGCATTTGAGTCACCCTTCTGCTTCTATCCTTCTCCATACTTTTATTTATTGTGTTTTGAGGCCTTCAATAGCAAATCAAAATGGAGACGTGCCACAGCCTCTGAAGTATTCCACCCAACAATTATAACATCTGTTGCAATTTGGGTTAGGTTTCAAAACAAACTAAACAACATCATTATTTGAAGAATAAAAAAAAAAATTATAATTCTAAAGCCATAGAAGATACAGAGGCTTCAGCAAAATGGAAGGTGGAGATGTTAGTAAATTGGTAATGACCTTGGTCCAACTACAAGGCTAATTTTCTTGCCTTGGTAATTGAAATGCATTCAAATGCAATTTAAAGGTCATCAGGGATGAAAGTCAAAGACTTAAGCAGAATTTCTGATCATAACACAAAGTACTGTGTTTGGCTTTTATGAATGGCTGAAGGATTATGCCAAATGGTAAATTTCTCTTATTTAATCAAGCTTCTTTGTTATGACAAACTTTGACTGCAGCTGAGCTCTTCACTTGAGTCCAGTGCCCCCTGAAATACTAAAGGACAGAAGAAGGTCTTTTATCCATAGTTATCTTGCAGTTCTGCAGTAAAGTGAACACCAAGATGTTTCCCAATGCAAAATACTTCTTCAGAGGGGAAGTAGGGAGTCATCTGATCAGCCTTGGCCCATATGATGAGTACAGTGTGAGCAGACATGAAGGATGCTTACATTTTTGTCAGAAAATTTGATCCCAAAGCAGAACTTTCAAAATCTATACTGGGTGTGCCAGTATCCATTCCAAAGATTATTTAAAATAAATAGGTGATATATGGTGGCTGGACAACCAGATGTGCATTTAAGATTTCCAAATAGAGTAAAGAACCATTAAAATAAATAATTACTTTTATCTTTAAATGTCCATTTTCCTGTGTAAAATGAGCTACATTCAGCACGAGGCATTGATTTTTAATAATGATTTGGGTAGAACAAGTAGAAGGTTGTTGTGGTTTAGCCTCTGCTGGCATCTACACACCACACAGCCACTCACCCACCACTTTCTCCCCCCTTACCTCCACAGCCCCTCCTGTGACACGGGAATGAGAATCAGGAGGAAGAAAAAAAGGTGAGACCTTGGGGTTTGAGATAAGGACAGTTTAATAAAGCAACACAAATTGAAGCAAAAACAACAGTACTAATGAAATTATTACAAAGCAAAGAATAGAAGCCAAGAAGGCTTTACCTGTGCCCAAGACACCAACTTTCCCTGCTCTAGCTGCGCTGAAGCAAGTTGAAAACAGGCATCCCTACCCTGGGCTCCCCCTTATATAGGGGCATGACTCAGTATGGTATGGGATACCCTATTGGCTGGTTGGGTTGTTGATCCCGGCTGTGGCCCCTCCTAGCTGCAGCCCCTCCCAACTGCTTGGGCCAGCAGCTGTTTGGGATAATTAACCTGAACTGAACCCAGGACAAAGATCCAACTGTAAATAAAGGGAAAGGGAAGAAGATGAACCTTCCATCCTCTCTATTAAGTATCCTAATTATTGCCAAAGAAATTGTCATTCATCTCCTTGTCAGGATCAGGAGTAATACTGCCTTCAGAAGTAAAACAGCCTATTTCAGGAGCGTGAGCCCTATTCCCTGTCTTCCCCTCCCTCCCAAAATGACTGTCTTTTGGATCTTCTCCAGCTAATCGGTGTAAATGGTAGACACCTTGACATCTTCATTTGACAGCATGCTTTCACCAACGTACCAAGGGTTGCCAAACCTCTAGCTTTGGCAATCCTAACTAAAGTGAAGCCACTCCCAGTCAAGTTAACCCCACTCACATTTTTACTGTGTGCCCTACAAAATCACAACTACCTTTCTTGGAAGCTTGTTTTCCATGGCTAATTTTCTTTCTGCCATGTTACCATGCCCATCTAAGTGGATCAGATCTAATAAGATATTTTATTCACCTCAGGTTTTAAAAATGTATCATTTTCACATTTCTTACAATATGCTAAAAGTATTAGCTGCATGGCCCAATTGCCATTGAGTCATTTATTGACCATAATGGTGACCTGAGGAATGACAATAACAGAGAAACAGGACCTTAAATCCAGAGCTGCTTCTCATGTCTTTTCCTCCCAGCACACACTCCATCCTGGGCTGAAGCACTCCTTGCCCATGTGTTTGGGCTTTGTGCTGCTCCATTCTGCTTCAGCGCTGGCTTCACCCGTGCCTGGCCAGCCCTCCATAGCCACCGTGCACTTTTCCTCGAGTGGGTTACTTCTCCACTTCTTGGTGTTTTATGTCTAAACGTGGATAGTAGAAAGTGTTGTTTTGGCATGTAGTGATTGATAAATGAATGTTTGGTCATGGTCTGGGCCTGCTTGAGATGTGTCTTTCATTAATTAGCCTAAAATTATATGTAATGTGACTAATCTGTGTGGCCACATCATTGCATGTAGACTGTGGTCTTTGAAATAAATCAGATCCAAATCTGTAATACTGGATCCTCTGAGCTGATGTGATGGTGCCTAGACTAATTAATTATTCTGGTTGTGTGTCTGATCCCCTAAAGAAGGCAGCATGCACCACACACGCTGTGGAGAGGCTTGCAGGGACTGTACATATGGAAATTTGTTCTCATTTCTTCCTTTGTGCTGTCCCATTTACAAATGGAAATGACTGCTTCGTAGCCAGTTCTCATTATATTTCTCCCCCATGAGATGTGAAATTAGCAGTAGGAGAAATCCCACAGTGGTTGGGGCTGCAGCCGAGACTCCGCTGGGGAGACTGCTCCACCAGAAAGGGGGAGCAGGGAGGCAGCAAAGCCAGCAGGACCCTGCTCTTGCCAACATGTCTGAGCAATGGGCAGAGGCAGTCCACTGGTGTCAACTAGAGTTGACAAGCCAAAGGGACAGCCAGGGCTGGGCAAGGCAGCTGTGACAAGGCAAGGCCAAGGTGCAGCTGGGAAGTCAAGTCAGCATCAGGCACAGTGTGCACACAGTATATGCATAAGCAATATATTTTTATACAGTTAAATACAGGGACAAGGTGGAAGTCCCTGCAAAGTCTGGTCGGGACAGTAAGAGCCTGCTTGTGCCCTCACGTCCCCGACATCCATGTAGGTCCCAGTCATCTTCTGGTGAGGGAGTTGAGCAAACCCACCTCTCACTGCCCTTGAGGCTCCTGCCTTGTCACTTATTCTGGGCTTAATTAATCTGTTCCTGCTTTACATGAACAGCAAGGAGGATCAAGGCTGTGAATCATTGAAGTGTCACTTCATTGCACACCTGGGCAAGGAGACAAGAAACTAGTTGAACACTACAGAGCTGATGTGTAGGAATGGGTCACTGGTTTCCTCCGGAGAGGTGTATGTGAGTGTTGGTTTTGAGCAAGGTGTGTCTATTAGTGCTACCAGCATTGCCTTGATTACCCTGAATAGCAGAGCACAGGTGGGACAGAGGGTATATAACAGCCATGCATCAGGTCATGCTCCTTGCTAATTTTAGTGGTCCATGGAAGTACATGGGAAGATTGCATCTCATTGCGCTAAGCTGCACTTTGTTAAATAAGACCATTTAAATACAGGCACTAACTTTCTGGCGAGGCATAGTAATATTGTTTTACTTGGTTGTAGTTTGATGTAATGCAAAGCCAGCTACAAGGCAAAGAAGTGTTGTTACCCTCAGTGTGCAAATGAAAGGGCTTGAGCTGACACAATCATTTTAGCTCAGTTACCACACTGCTAGGTAACTCACTCAGATTGGCACTGATCAAGCTTCCTCCTCTTGAGTGGCTGCTCACTGACCTAAGACCAGATCCCAGGAAAGTGAAACAGGTCTCAAGAAATGAGCCCCCTGTACTTGTCAACGCTGGCATATTTTGCATGTTGATGTAGCTACCTGGCTATTTCTAATCCATGTTTTCCAATTTAGGTGATATAGGGTTTGCTAGCTTTTGCTTCAGATGAGCCCCACGCTTACACAGTTAACATAGGTAGACCTGTATTTTCAGGTACTGTCTGGGCTCTGTATCACAGAAAGCATGCTTCCAATTCACATAGAAAGCAGGGAACAAGGTATTTCCTCCCCAAACTCACTAGATCATACTCTTGAAATCCAGAATGTGTTTTCTGAGAATATACAAACAATTTGTCTAATATTAACCTTGATGTTAATTAAATATTGATATCTTTCAATCTTGCAAGTTAGTTTTTTTCTTTGTTTCAAATGGTCGTGATGGTGGACTAACACAAAGTCTTTTTTCCTCCAAATTAAAATGAATTTGATCTTACCCACAAACTATCTGCAATTAAAGTATTTTACTGATATTTTTCCTATTTATTTGCCATGACTATATGTGCTGCAGCAAGGTCAGGTCAGCTTGTGCAGGTGAGAAGTGAAACAATTGTTTTAGCAAAAACTGAGGTCCACCCTGTACGGCCCCTTCTCCTCTAGATAACTTGCATGCAACAATGACATTGCATGTGACATACCACCAGTGTGATGGACATTGTTCGTTGCCAACATTTTCAGTTGGCTGATCACCACCTTCAGGCACCACTGTCCTTCAAGGGCTGCCTGCCCTAGCTCTGCATCAGCCCTTTTCTTTGCCCTTTGGCGACGCTGTGAAAACAAGACACAAGCAGAAGAGGAGTAACTTCATACAACCTGAGACCAGCAGCGTTAAAAATGCCTTAGTCCTGCATTGATTGCTACGGCTCAGTAAGCAATTGCAAGATTGCCTGGTTACCTTATTTATGCACTTCCATCCCTGAGGATGTTTGGATTTCTGTTGAGAACTTGGTTCAACGGCCTCACTTGTAGTGCTAGCTTTACACTGATACAGCAATTACCCCAAATGAAGTGTTCCTGTAAATTGCTGATGTGCTCTCAGCCCTTCTCTTACTGCATTAAGCTCTAACAGGTAATATAATTTTCATTACACAAAGTATTTCAGGTACAGGAGCTCTTTGATACAAAGTTGCAGTTTGTTTATTGATAGCATAGCTGGTTGTAATTAGTTGTTAAATTTGTCACACTGTCTGCTTTTTTTTTTTTACTCTTAATGCTGTGAAGGGAAAAGGCAGCACCATAGGATTGCTGCAATGGTCTGGGAACTTAAGTGTTTTTGAGGATGACAAGGAAAGATTGTAGATTAAAAAGTGTGTCACAGGTAGAAATGGGATTGTGAATAATTCATCCTTAAATAATTCTTCACATTTAAAAATTAATTATTTTATGATCATTTAAGCATCTGATAACCATGACTATTCCAGGGTACCTCAGCCAGAAGTCAGGTTGGGGAAATAAATTATAGTACTTCACCTTTTTACCCAAATGTTTGCTTGCTGGTGATTGATGATACCTGTCTGAATCCCTGGTTTAAATCCTCTGTTTCTGAGAGTATATAGCCTTGATTTCTCAAGAGTTCCCTAGCACCAAAAGGCTATAGAAGAAGTTTTGCTGTATGCAAAAAGGCTGCCATACAAACCTAGATCCAAGAATCCCAATTAGACTGTTGTAGAAATCTTCCTGAAATTCAAGCTCTAGTAGAGGGGAAGTTAATTCACTGCTCTGCTCAGCATGGCTTTCTACATATATGACAAGAGTATCTCATGCTCAGTAAGAGGTGGATGCTCACCTCAGGATCCTGCCAGGTAGCAGCAGCCTTCCCAGCTCTGCCTTTGGGATATTCATGTTCTTCTGGGAAGTTAGGTCTTTATTCTCCTGTTTCATCTTGCAACTGTAATGAAAGGAGTCTTATGGCTCTGATGTTTTGACTGGCATCTCTAATGCTCTCAGCAAATAATTACAGGTGGAAAATACCCTAAAATCTTTGCAAGTGTTAACTTTCCATAATTTTTCACACTGTATTTAAGGAGGTTATACTGGGAATACCTAAGCAGACATTTAATGGTAAGGATAGTGCTGTCCTTGCATATAATGAGACAGATATACGACTAAAATGTTTTCTTTGCGTAAGACTTTGAAGAGGTAGCTCTTTTGCCTTGCTTCTTGATAAAGATGCATCTTTATTTACACAAATGCTTTTGAAAGCTCTTGTCTCTGTTCTAAAAATAAATCAACAAACACAGAGATTTCATATTTTGTGGGCTTTGATTTCACATTAGCTGTGTGTAGCTCTCAACTAAAGACCTGGGAGGAGCAGACTGCTGCTGATTTACAGTCACCCTTTCTTAATCTGAAAACTAAAGCTGTTTGTTTGGTTTTCTTTTCCTTTCCTATTAGCATTTGTTGCAGAAAGATCCTGCCAGGCAATTTTAAGAAGTCTTCTTTACTGTTAATTCAAATTCAGCAGTAGCATGAATATGGTTCTTTTGATTTTAGTTGAGTCGTTCCAGAGTCAACTTGATACGCATGAGACCAGGATTACAGCCTAAAAATCCCAAGCTTTTTTCCACTGACTATCTCTGCTGGAAAAACTAGCTGAGGGTGAAGATTAGTTTTAAAACATGAAGCAGAAAGCATAAATACTATGATCCTTTTGTGTTTTATACAATGTTTAGAAGTAAAAATACTTAAGGTAGAATTATGGTCAGATAATACCACAAAAGCCCCAAAGAAGATAAAGTGAAGTTACCAGCATCATCCTGCTCACATCATGTGGTATATACAGGGGAAATAACACTTCTGATCTACATTGTGGAGCATCAGGAGAGCTGCTAATGTCATGGTTAGGTAGCATGAAATGAGTTTCTGGCTCCAATGACAAAATGGAGAATCCAGGCAGGCAGGTGTATCCTGCATGGATACCTGCATCCCTCGAGCATTTACCTGCTTTTATAAATAACACAGGAGGTTTTTATGTTTCATGTACATGCTTAACGTGATGAAAACAATTTTGGAATCATCACTGACTGTGTTAATGTTAACGTTTATAAAAGTTTAGGATAGGTCTATCTTTTGAGCACTACCTGTGAAACTGTTTAGTTGCAGGAGATGGGGCAGATATGATTGGGATGGGTCATAGCTTAGATACGTTAATACATTTTCTGTTGATCTAATTATGCTGCTGCACCTACAGTATAGCAAACAATGCAGCTCTGCCGCAGCCACACAAAATGGGAATTACATGTCTTCATTTAATATTTTACATTATTATTTTTCTCTGCTTTTGACCCTACTACATGATACTGAACTGTTTACTTCATCACAGAGAGAATATAGTTCAACATATATAAGAGTTGTTTTCAGATTCCTGCCAGCTCTGCTTTCATTGACCCATCTCTAAATTTTGTTCTTGGTATGAGCTGTAACACAGAAGTGCTTACTAACAAACCACTCCAGAACTTGCTAAGGGTGAGTCCAGCAATCTGAGGCCATGAAAGAATTTGATTAGAGACGATATAGAGAAATATAGATAAAACCATGAAAGCTAACTTTACTGAATTTCAATTAGGTCTAATACTTCCTTAACTGCTTCTGGTTGTGGGTTTTTGTTTGGTTTTGTTGTGGGTTTTTTTGGTTTGGTTTTTTGTTTGGTTTTTTTCCACACCTGGGAATAGAGTTTACTATTATAGTTTCTGGTTTCATAAAAACTTCTTAAATACTTGGCTTTATTTAATGAATGGTAAAATTACTTAAGATAGAAAATTAAGGCTGTGCTTGGCTCTTTTTCTTCACATGATAATTGAAAATAAACCTAACCCAGACAGGAAAAGGGGTGAGTAAAGGGAGGCAGATAGGATGGAAGCAGCATATTAAGAATAATATCTGTGAAAAGATAGTACAGGGAATGTTAGGTTTCTGTTCAGCTGTGCAAATACAGTGCATACTGCATAATGCAGTGTTACCCAGACGCAACAGTAAGTAGAACAGCATGTATCATGTCTGTGTGTACAGAGCAGCTGTGTGTCTGTGTGTACAGAGCAGCTGTAAAACTTGATGCACAACACATGGACCAATTTTGTATAAACCAATTAGATCACCTCTAATGTGCTCTAAAGTTAGCCAGTCCCACATCTGCATGCTGAATGCTGACAGAGCTGAAAGTTTATAGAGTTTCCATTTCCAAATGTCCAAAGAGAGTAATTTGGTATCAGACTGCACAGTGTTTGCAATGCTATTGGATATGCCCTGCTATAATGGTCAGTAGGGCTCCACGTGGAAGTGACAAACAGACCTGAAATTAAAATTAAATTAAAATATCCAAAGGTTATCCTCTGCCTCAAATGTTGGGCTAGATAATAGGTTTCCTTCAACTGATCTTCAGTTTTTAATGTGTTATTTTTCCTGAAAATGTGGTAGCTTTACTGACCCTGTAAGGTTGTTAGTATTTGCAGGTAAGAGAGGTCTTGACCTCAAATTCTGGTTTGCTTTGGCTTTTTATTCTACTTGACAAATCAGTGCCTGTTCCTGCTCCTCCCCACAGTTGTGTCTCCTTAATTCCACTTTACAGAAGAGATGATTCAGTGTCTTGTCACATGTGAAGCTTTGTTTAACAATAAATTTTCCTGAGTGCCAAGTCTTATAGCAACTTAGGTACTTCCAAATCAAAGTCAGAGTAAAACGTACACTCCTGAAGTCAAGCTGTTCAAAGAGATGACTTGTTCTGACTTCTATTGATTTAATAACCAGTCTGTACTTGACTTCTGAAGACTGTGCAGACAAGTCACATCTGAAAATAGCATTAAAGTCCCAAGGCTACTAAGGCAGTTCTGGAAAAATGCAGCTATGGTTCCTTTCTCTTGCATCTCACAGGTTGGAGGGAACAACAGACCGTTTCCTAGTGTTTTGATGATGGCGTGAAACCTGCTGCTGTGATTCTTTTTCATTACTATAGGTGATGAGAAAATTTGAAAGAGCTTCCTTATGGATATATGATTAAATGTTGCTTCAGATTCTTTGAGCTGAGGTAATGAGGACATAACTAGTCTTTTGAGACCTGTGATCCATGCTTGGGTTGAAAGCTCAGTTCTACCCCACTCCCTTCAATTCAAAATCCAGAGTTTGCCAGAAACATGACATTTTCTAGGTGTTTGCAATCCAGAAGCATTCTTGAAGAGTAGACAGGACATTCAAAGGAAGGAGCAACTCCAAAAGCTGCTTGTGTGGCAGTTGGTGTTAATTCTATTTTGACTGCAATGAAAACAATTCTCCTATTCATTATGCTGAAAGCTGAGTTCCTAACATATCAAAATACAGTTTTAAACTAGCAAGACTACTGGTCAGTAGATCATGTGCGTGTGACTGTGACAGAGCAGGGTCTCCTGCCTGGTTGGGACTGGAGGCTTCCCTGGGAGGAGGTTGTGTTACATACAGATAAACTGCTGCTCTTACCCCTCTGCGGAATTCAAAGTCCTCTTCAAAAGAAGTTTGTTTGATTTTTGTGGAGCAGCATACCTGTATAAACAGAGAATTTGTTTGCAATTCCACTAATGTTTCTCACCCAGCATTACTCTGTTAAAAGGAAAGTCTAGCTGTCTTAAATTTGTGCGAGTAAGGCTCACAAATGTTGATACATTTACAAACAGTGCATGTTAATAGATACTAATTCAGCTTTACACAAAAAGATTATGAAAATCTGAGTTGTCTCATGAAACTTGGCCTTCAAGCCTAAAATCAAATTACCAAGGACAGTCAAGTAATTGTAAGATTTAAGGTGGTATGTGACATGTTTTTTAATAGACAAATTTAACTCAGTCATTTCCTAAGAGCTTAGTGCTTGATTTGACCTCAGTAATGTTTCTATGAGTACATTTTATGTATATGACTTGGTAGAGATATACTGATGTAGATTGCCAGCATGTATCCTTCCAAGCAGAGTTTGGAAAACAGTACAGTGTATGTGAGGCTGCTGTGTTTTAGGGTGATACAGTAAAGCTGAGGAGCCACCAGAAAGAAGAGCCCCTTGAATGGTGTTTGAGAGTAGGAGCAGAATGGGAGTCAGAAAAAAGCCTGAGGGAAGAATGTACCTGATGTTTCTGGCCCAGGGCAAAAAGGAGGATTGCTTTGGAATAGCAGATCTGAGACCATCAGTACTGTTTGGTTGATTGGGTTTACAAGGAGAAACTGTTTAAGCAAGGAAAAGGCTCCTGTGAACTTACCTTGCAAGTGTGCAGTTCATGCTGCTGTTTGATTATAGAGATCACATACAAGGATGACACACAGGTCACTCACATTTACAGGCAGAATTGGAAGTCGCATCTTTGGTCAATGTGCCCTTCCCTACAACATCATCTCCTGGAGACCAAGTTCTTTCAGTCTTTTCAACAAGTTCATTTTATATCCAATCCTAAAATGAAAGAGATGACTGAAAACAGTTTAAAGATCTCTTGCTTGCTTCAGGCTGTCCTTGGGCAGCTTCTCAGATGTGGATGCACTTGTGCAAATCTGCCTTGAGTGGACTGGAGCTAATCTGGGATTGCATAGGAGCAGAATATGCCGCCTTTGCTTTGCTCTCAGCAGAAGCACCACGTGCATTTCCCCATGCCCAGCATCAGTGCACTTCGCTGCTTCTGTATGGCAAGAAAGGGCCAGCAAGGCAGAGGTGCCCCTCTCTATTTCAGCCCTGCTCAGAGCTGGCTACCTCCCCCCTGTGCAGCAAGAAATGCTTAGGGATCTGTGCAGCTCCTCCTAGAATAGCCATAGGAAGAATAATAATTAAAAATTAATAATAATTTTAAAAAATTAAAAAAAAAAAAAATCCCCTTTTCCCTAGCCCATAGCAGGTCACTTTGTCTTCTCCCTTCCTTTTCATTTTAATTAGATCAGAAGGATGTAATGTGCTGAATGCAATCCCTGGCACTTGCTGCCCTACAGGAGAGGCTCCCCATGTTCCAGGAGGATTACCAGAAACCTGCTTATAATGGCATGAGAGCTCTGTGGATCCAGATTGTGGGCACTATGGCAGGATCATGCCATAAATCTAAGGCATCTAGGAAAGACTTCCAGTGCATACCTATGCATTTTTAAGAGATCTCTTATACATTGGCTGGGGCTAACAAGCAAGTCAGACTAACTGTTGTTATATTTTCTGTTTGCCAGAGTCTTAAAGTATTAAAAAGTAAATAAATAAAATAAATTGTATCTAGCAAGATTTCCAAAAGTGCCCTTGAAAAAAAACAACCAAACAAACGATTCTAGACTCAGACCTTTTTTAACTTTCAGACTCTGTCCATATAAAGCATCCACCACAATATTGCTGCCAGAAGAGGTATGTTTTACTACATCTATTGACATACTTTCATGTGCAATTTTATCAGAAACAAAGCACAGCTGGGCTTTAGTTTGCTATTGAACGTGAAACCCAATCTACAGTAGCCTAATTTCACTGAAGAAAAAAAAAGATGTTATTTTGTTGTTAAAAATCCCTTTGGAAATACCTCAGCAATTTTGTTTTATGAAACAT
The DNA here is from genome assembly GCA_025331215.1 of Actenoides lindsayi. NCBI lineage: Eukaryota > Metazoa > Chordata > Aves > Coraciiformes > Alcedinidae > Actenoides > Actenoides lindsayi. The sequence goes on from WTSP01026219.1 coordinate 41,107, forward strand.
ATAATTAAACAAAAAGCATAATTTTGCTTTAGGGTGTTGTGAGAACAGGTGATTAATATTTCTAAATATCCCCATGAATAGTCTTTCAGGTTACAAGACTGTATTTCACTGCAGAACAAGGCCAGAACAATTAGAGATTCATAAAGCAAACACACAGTTCTTCACCAGGGGAAAATACTAACTTTTTCTGGACCTGTTCCAGGGTGAAGTTTTATACTGCCCAGGCTCTTGGAGCACAGAGGAAGGGTCCCAGCATGTGCAGTCCCTAGAAGTACAGGACCAAGGCTGAGGCAGTGAGCCCTGCTGAGGGCAGGCTGTTAAGCTAAGGCTCAACTAGACATTAGCACAATTAATCAGTCTCCACGCTGGCATTGGCTTGTAGCCTGGACAAAGTCAGCCTGCAAAATACCTTGTACACATACCTTCAGAAAGAGCTCCTCTTGGAGTATTCTGTTGGAGAGGTTACACCTTCTCTCCATCCCTTCTGCAGGCCAGTGGGGAATCTCATTTCTGCCAGCAGGTTCCTTCAGACCACAATCTTCCCCAAGAGGGAACACTGAAGCCCTTTTTCCAGAAGCAGCTGCTGGTAGTTTGAGGACAGCACACATAAAACTAGTCCTACAGATAACCAAAATTCTTATGTTAACAGCAGCAACAAAAAAAGCCACCAAAAACCCCTCAAACACCTTCCTCCCTGCCCCCTTTCCCCAGACAAACACACTGAAAAATATTAGCATCTAATGCTGAGGATTACAACCTATAAACTCTAAATTTCATACATTCTAAGAAGAGGAGGAGGATGGAGAAAGGGAACAGAGGTGCCAGGAAAGGTATCAAGGAAAGCAAAATAATTTCCCTGATTCAGAAGTCTACAGATTTTTCAATCTACAGCTCCACTGGAAAGCAATAGACCTTTTGGCGTGTGACCTCCTGCTTACTTATTTTAGCTGGTAAAAGTTCAACTGAAAAGATGGTGGCTTTCATGAGGAAGAATTCAAAATCGCAATGAAACATGCTATTCCCCCAGCACCGGTTTGATATGTTAGAGGAGTTAGTCTTTTTAGTTAAAAAATAATCTAGCAAGAACACAGCGGGCAAATAGGGCTGTCTGTTCTGCACTGGCACAATGGTATTCTGACCCCATTAGCCGTTATGGGGCTGTAGAGCACATGCATTAAATTTTTACACCCAGCTGCAGGGTATCCAAAACAGCCTTAATCAGAGGTTTCCCCAGACACTTTTTGCAGAACAGGTAACAGGATTTGTTCTGATTTTTAATAACCCGCATTGTGGCCATGCATCCCTTTGTTCCTAGGGAACAGCATAGCCAGCTTAAAGCGTTAGGCTTCATTCAGACATCTGCCTGATAGACAAACCCACTACAAAGGAGAGGACTGAAACAGACCTCTTTAATTTGACAAGCATTGTTTGGAGATGCAGAGCAGGAATAAACTGGGTTCAGTTCTCTGAAAGCGGAAAAGACGGGGGCTGCAGGGGGTCAGGCATCCCTGAAGCTTTAGACAATCCAGATTTCCCCTTTCAAATTTTGTGGGTTTGCTCTACTTACAAGAGTGAATTTCTAATAAAATTAATTAGCAGTATCATAAGCTGGCCATCCCAAGTGTATCTCTACTTGAAGCAGTCATTAATTATTCTGACTAGGATTGTCTGTCTTTCTATTTCTAGGCTGGCCATGGGCAACACTGACTGTTCTCGGCTTCCTGTACTGCTATTCTCACGTTGGAATCGAATGGGAGCAAACGTATGCTGTGAATTAGGAAGGACACAAAACAATGATTTTTAAGATGGGTTGATGGCTTTTCTACACTGGATATCCTTTCTGCACAAAGATGTACCAGACCACATCTTTGGTCAAGGCGTTAAAACCAAAAGCTCATTGACTCAATTCTGGATTGCAAATGCAGGAATTGAACCAGAAGCACCGATGGGCTACAACCAGGGCTGGGGAGAAATTATGATGCATTTCGAATTATGTTATTTTTAATAAAACAGCATCTCTGTGACACTATGTACATTGGAAGCATGCATCTCAGAATAGCTAATTTATATACATTGAAAATTGCTTTTGTTTCTTTCAATATTTTGTTGCCTATTTTGAGATACTGAAGAAAAAAAAATTTTCCTACCTTACAGAATTCAAAAAGCCCAATCTCTCACAGTCTCTGTCCAGGGGCACACAGGTCTGTGCCCCGTACTTACACTACTCCATGAAGGGCATGATGTTCATCAGTTCTTCTTGATTGCTTTCTAAGTTAGAACATTTTTGCTATTCTCTGACTGCAGTAGTTGAACCTTAAGCTACATTTCTCCCTACTGTAGGAAAATCTGCTTTTTCTCTTTAATGTCTTAATTTAAAATTTTACATTTAAAACAACACCCTTTTTTCCCTTAGTCTTGGAATTTAAAATTTTTTTTTTATTTTATTAAGACAGAGTAGGGAGGCAGGTATTTTCCCAAGGAATAGCTTTGCTTTTTAATCAAATTTGACCTTACAGTTCCTTGTGCTTTAAGTGCTCTCTATCTTCTGTTAGAGCTAAAGCATACAATATTACCTTTATTACAGAGGGGTGGGGAGAATCCTACCTGCAAGGGAAACATTCAGTTTGCCTCTTGTATTTTTCTGTTATGGAAGGAGATAACCCAGGTCTGGCTTAATGGTAAATCTGTTCAGTATGCTTCATTCTCTAGTGCCCAGGCAATCAGCTCCTGAAATATTAAAGACACCCTGAGAGTAGCATTTTTTTTAGGTCTTAAAAGTAAAAAAGGCCTAATACAGTACAAACAACTTAGAGCTCCACAGCCCAAATCAGCCAGTGCTCCATGTCCTTTGCCCACAGCCAAACCTGTTACAACAGCATCTTTGCCAAAAGACTGGATTGCCCAGAGGTGGGGAAGTCTTGTCTGCCTGCAAACACCAGGACTGCAGGAATGTTGCAGCATATGCTGTTTTCTGAAGGAAGGGGAGACCTTACTCCCATCTGGCACAAGGGGTGTCTCCCAGCCTGTTATTTTTCAAACTGATACCAAAGAGCATCCAGAAGACCTTTAGTCTTTCTAAAGTTAGACATCGCCCCTCCCCTAGGTCTGATGAAAGGCCACCAGGCCTTAAAAGGGTTTCTTCCAAGAGCAGCTTCCTGCACCCAAAGCAGGACTCCTCCTATCAAAACTTGTTTTGTGCACCCTAGCAGCCATTTCAACCTGTTGGGAGGCACAGTTAGCATCCTGCTGTCCATCACTCCATCAGCTTCAGCCAAATCCAATATAGCTTATCCCTTCAACACAAAGCTGAGATACCCCTTCAACACAAAGCTGAGATACCCCTTCAACACAAAGCTGAGATACCCCTTCAACACAAAGCTGAGCCCCAAGATAAGCTTCAGCTTTATGCCTGCATTTCTAATGTCTCTGATGCTCAGAAATACATCAGCCTTCTTTTTCCCCTTCATTTATTCCTGAAGAAATAAGGGCAGAGGCTTCATCTCTCTGCCCATCCAGAGCCTAAGCCTGTATCTTGCTGTTTCAAAGTAGAAGCTCCAGCCCTTTAGGGAAAGATTTTCCTTCTCATGAGAAGGGGTATTTTTTCTGCAAGTCATTACTAGAAGATACTGTGGACTGTAAAAAAAAAACAACAAAAAACCCACAAAACAACTACAACAAAAAAACCCACCCACACTACCTTGAATAATGGCTGACCAGAGACAGACAGAATTGCAATGATTGCAGGGATTGGCCTCCATTTTGGAGGAGAATTGAGCTAAGGACAAGAACTTTCTCCAACTTAAACTTTGTAATTAAGCGGAATTAGCATTAGTCATGCATCTGTTCTTCAGTCTTATTGATTACCATTATTACATGAAACAAGGGGCTACCAAGTGATTAGATACCAATTTGTATGCATGCAAAACTTCCTACTCCGCTATGGAAATGTGTGACCTTGAAGGTCATCTAGAGTATGCTTACTTCTGAAATAAAATTTTTTGGACTTTTTTTTTGGTGCTTTATACATCTTTCATAATTTTGTATCCTTTTCTGTTTCTATAAATAAAGCTGAAATTAACTTGTTGGCTTGAGAACTGTGTCTTAGAACGCTGTGATTTGGTGTAAGAACAAGAAGTGCTCCACTGCTGTGAAGAAACACTACTATGCACTGTAAGCCTGCAGGATGGGTGCTAAGCAGACTGGGCAGTTTTATGCCTCTTGCGCAGTGCACGGAACATGTGTTCTCTAGTGGTGTGAGTTTAAAAAGTAAATACACATTTTGTAGATCAATTAAGGTGATATTTCAGCATGTGAAGCTTCTGAGAACAGTCACCAAGAGTAGTATGCAAGTAAAATGGTGCTTCCCTTTAGACTCTTGCTATCCTGGTCCACAGTCAGAGGCATGAAGTATGATTGCACAATAAGAAAGATAGATATTATTTCTTACAGTTTAAATTTATCACATGAGAAAAAAATAATTTCCTTCACACTCAGTCTTTACAGAGTAGATTCTTTGTCCTGCTGCTTTGAAATACGCATTTCAAGAACAAGCCCATCACAAAAATTCCTGCTTTGTCCTGCTTATAGAGCACCAGTAGGCAAGGCATGGTACACGCTTGGTTAGACACCACAACTCTGTTAAGAGCTCAGAGTGTGCCTGAAGCACTTTAAATGTATGTACTCAGTTATACATTCAGCTTGGAGACACATTCTTCAGCATGACCTGAGAATGGACTCTTTCTTATCATGTAGCACCTGATGTAATTGTGTGGTAGCCAGAAGTGCCATCCTCCAAGCAAGTCCTCTGCAACAATCCTGGAGGGGTGGGAGTTTGCAGAGATCTGGAAGAGACTGAAGTAGATATTCTACTTATCAAAGGAAAAAAAAAAAATTAGGTGAGAGGAGGGGAGGAAAGAGACTTCCAAACACTAAGGAAAAGCCAGTTAAGGGATCTAGGAAACAGTTGACGAAGACAGAAATTGCAAAAATAAAACATTGGCCATTTTGAACAGAAGAGGAGGCACTTCTAGTCTGGTGAGGAGGGTGTGGGGACATTACTACTGATAGACCCTAAAAGTCACAAGAGCGCAGTGACCAAAAAAACTCAAGGTGGTAGCTCTGAAACTGAGCTGGATGGACACGCATTGGCTACTGACAACGCCAGTTCAGAAGTGACTTTGAAAAACCACCCAAGCAATTAGCAAGCATAGTGTAGCACAATCCATGGCTTTAATGGCTACTACAAAGCTGTAGTAATCAAGTGGCTCTCTCTCTCACACACACACATACATTCTTCCCTTAAACCCCTCCTTGGCTAACAAAGCCCTCCCAGCCATCATTATTGCCAGGGACAGGGAGATTATGCTGAGTGGCTCTTTCTTTAATTCTGCACTGATTAGAGGGCGAGCGAGGCTTTATTCACGTATCTCTTTCACATCTGAGAGCTAAAAGCAGCTTAGTTGGAATAACCAGCTTATCACAGGTCAGAAGAAAAACAGCTTAATGATGAAAACCTGCAGCAATTTTGTTATTAGTCATAGCAATAACACAAAGGCCTGTCCTTTCTTTTGCACACCCGCTGAATTGCCTCCATTGCTGCTAACCCTTGAGCTGGTTGCACCTCGCATTTGCTAAGGGGAGGCTTGCCTTTCTCAGGCATGCTGGCATGATTTTCTTCAAGGAGCTCTGAAGAGCGAGGAGATTGCTATGCATGGTCTGTCACAGCTTCCCCTGCCTGTGCTCTATAGTCTCCCCCCTGCTTTCCTGAGTAGCGCTGCCCATTATCGCTTTGCAAAATAACTCTCTCGGCACACAGCTGTTTGTTAGTCAAGGCGTATATTTTAATCCTGCTGAAATACTTCTCACAGCAATGCCTGTAAATTGGGCTGCAACACCTTTGAAGAATGAGAGGAAATCTGCATTACAATTGATCATTTTTTTGTATTAGCGACCCCCGAAAGCCACCCTTTCTACTGGGCATCTTTGCTGACCCCCTGCAGACACAGACGCCTGGGCGTGTTGTGTGCACATGCACCGAATTCAGCAGTTTCACCAGCAGCTGCTTGTGGAGTGATTCCTCCATTGGTTGCATGTAACAGGAAGAAAAGATGAAGACAACTATTTGAGATTTCCACTTCCAGCAAATGCAGTCACGTCAAGCCCAGGTCCTGCCAGAGCATCTGAGAATGAGACGAGTCCCAGATGCCCGTGGCACAAGTCACCTATGCCTGAGCTTACTGCAGATGGACCAACTCAGCTCAGGCATCCCAAGCCTGAGAGGCAAGCACTGGCACTCCAAGCTTGAGAAGCTTTCAGGGATGCTACCCATGCCCGGAAGGACAGGAAAAGGAAATGTCTGATGGATCTGACCCATATACGTTAGTCACTGTGCAAGAGGCTGAGCTGCTGTGACTTCCCAGCATCTTCAGCACCTCTCCGTTGTGGGTGGCTCCCACAAGCTTTAGCAGAAGTCCTCCCGCCTCATGTCACCATTGCTGGCTTTGGAAACTATGCTCTGGGAGGAAACAGGCACATGCTCTTTGTATGCAACACAGATAATGACAAGACAAAAACCTACATGGTGTCATTAGTCAGGGGAATCAAACACACAGACACACAAAAAACTCCTTATGCTGGGAGTCCCAAAGGTCTAGGTGAGAGCAAGTTAAGCTAACATCAGTATTTAACAGGCAAATTTTAATCAGGAGCTAGGCTGCACTACCTTTCTATCATACCCAGGGCCGGTTTGGTCCAAGTCCAACTAACCTTAGGTACCTGCATACTAGCATCTCTCAGAAATGGGTCACGTGAAATGGGCTACCAGTGGCATACAGCTTTCCCAGCAACACCCAGAATACAGGTAATAAAAGTGCATAACTAGCCACAGGGATTTAAGGAAAAACTTTACATATGGTTGGGTAGCTGAGGTGAATCATTGCTGACAAGTGCCTCAGCCAACCACTGAAAAATTAAAGTTTGCTAAAAAAATAATACAGAAATGTAACTTCGGTTATAACCTGTGAAGTTTAAATTGTATTAGCACTCCCTCTAGAGCTGATCTTTCTTGACAAAATTAATTAATTTTTATGGACCGCAGAATTTCCAACCCTGCACTAGTGCATTTGAGTTTCCAAAAATAGAATAACTGGAAATGCTCTTAGAAGACCAGAAACACCTACACTGTTAAGTGAATTTAAAAGGCAAGAAAAATGAAAAAGAGGAAAAAGAAGATCCAGTCAATTTTTGGAGACTGCTGCTGGAAGGGTTAAGGTTGTTTTAAGGGCTCAGTTACGTGGGAGAATTACCTTCTAGTACCCAAATTGTGGAGATAAAAATAAGCATCTAAAAGACAAATCTTTAAATTATGCTACCGGCAATTTATGGTTATGGGTTTCTTCACTCTTGTGGTGGTAGTTTTGTGCTGAGGTGGTAGGTTATGCTGAAATTACAGGCTAATAACATTCATTTGGTCACATCTCTACTCCAGCTGCTTTACCCTACCTCTTGGCATCCTGCCCCAAGGCCATCCTTTGATTAGGTTCAGTTCTCATGAAGGTGCTGCAAACATGGTAAGGGCATGGCCTAAGTCCTGCCTTGGCAAACATCTGCCCAGGACCAGGCTGCCTAATGAGCAAGCTCAACACCTGCCCAGCCTCACTACTGCCTGTCAGGGCCTCCAGCTCAGGAAGAGCTGTGGCCAGGGGAGGTAAATAACTCCCCTTTGGTACCCTCACCCTGGGCCTCACACTGAAACACCATGCAGCAGCATCAACACTTAGACTGCCTTGCTTACTTAGTCTCAGAATTCCTTAGTCTGATCAAATCCTGCAAAACATCCCTTGTTAAAAAGAAGAGACCTGCAGAGAGTCTTCAGTCTCTGAAGACATCCGGCTTGCCTTGAATGGTTATGCCAATATCCACTGACAGCAAGAACAACTGCAAGTTTAGTATGAGCTCTGACATGCAAAATACAGTCATGTACTGCTTCTGCAAACTGCTTTGCAGGCTGCAAACTGCTTATTACTCAATGCTGGTTGGGGAAACTTCCATTTTAACAAAAATGATATTTTCATATATAAGTTTCCAAGCTAAATCCTTGACACTTTAAGGCTGCTGGCAGTAATACAAGGATAACTTACAAGCCTGGCAGAGACAACCTAAGCAGAGTGAAGCATCTTACAGCTCCTTCCAGAAGGAAATGAAACTATAGCAGCTGCTTGGCAGATGGTAACTCAGAGGGCTACAGCCCTCCAGTTTAAAGAACCTGCAGTTTAAAGAACTTCCTGGGCGGTCAATCCCATTTGCTCTTGTGCCAGTATTGTGCTTTCATTTAACTACTTCTGCACCCTCCCTGCTGTCTGTCCCCTTAGTGGGTTTGCAGACTGCACTCACCCTCTAACCCTTTGTTTCCTAGCCTTCCCTCAGGTGCTTTCCTGAGACAGGGCAAAGTTTCCTCCATAACTGACTGTCCTGGACAAAAAAATGTAGCAGATTCAACCCACTAGGACAGGTATCTGAAGCTGTACTTCAGCTACATTATATGGTTTTCCATTTATGGCAATGACCTTAGACACTTCTCCTAAAACCTGGTCTACCACTGAGGTCAGTGCAACCAGCCTACAGCTTCTCAGTGCACCCAACTAAAGCTGCTTTCTTACAGTTGCCAGAACTGTAATTTCATGCAGTAATTCATGCACAGTTTCTGCACACTTACCTAAAGGGTGCTTTTTTCCAATTTAACTTTCAGCTGAAGTGTATTAGTTTCTATTGCTATCTGCACACTTCCAATAGCTAGGTTCAATATGGCTACGTGTGAAGTGTTCCCATCCTAAAGGAAAACTGAAACAAATACTTTATTTTGACTTGGGGCTATACAAGGATTATCTTCACTCTCTTTCCTATCCTCACACTGCAGCTGAGAATGTTCAATAAATTTTCCTCTTATCATTAGTGCTTCTTAAAATACCTTCTGCTTAACTGTAAAACTCACCAAAAAAAAAAAAAAAAAAAAAAAAAAGGATTACCAGATTGGTTTGAAAGCAATCGGTAATCTCCTTCACTGAGAGCCACTGCTTGCAGGAAACCATTTCTTCTTCAGCTGCCCAAGTCCTATTGCTGAGCACACAAGTATCTACCACTGCTTAGTATTTCCCCTCAGTGGTAACCCCTGAGGAAGAAGAGGCCATAGTCTCTGCTTATAAAAAAAATCCACGTATAATAGATACACCAGCACAGTTTCTTTCTCCCCAGGTTGTGTATTTCAGCTGGAAGAATGCAAATGTGGAAGCAAATACTTGTACCAAAGCATGTCCCCCTCAGATTTGCACATACAAGTTGCAGTGACATTCACAGAGGCTACATGTCCCCCAGGAAGGCATTAACAGCAAAGCTGTACCTTTGCCTCATTCCTCATCCACCTGAAGAGAAATGTGCTCAAAGGAAAACTCCACAAGTGAAAAAAAAGCTTTAAAAAAAGCCCAACAAAACACAACCTAACCCAACAAAAATAAAAGAAATATTTTGTAGAACAACAAAAGCAATCTCAAAAGTCTTGGGGGTTGCTCACACTCCTGCCTCCATCAGTACCAGCTGGGAATTTTAGAATCATAGAATCATTCTGGTTGGAGGAGACCTTGAAGATCAAGTTCATCTGTTAACCCAGCACTAAACCTCCCCTGGCACAACATGAGGCTGTTTCCTTTTGTCCTATCACTCACTACAGGGGAGAACAGACTGAATCCCACCTCACTACAACCTCCTTTCAAGTAGTTGAAGAGCTTGATAAGGTCTCCCCTGTGCCTCCTTTTCTCCAGGCTAAACAACTCCAGTTCCACTAGCTGCTCCTTGTAAGATTTGTGCTCTAGATCCTTCACCAACTTCATTAACCTTATTTGGTTACACTCCCCAGCACTTCAACATCCTTATAGTGAGGTGCCCAAAAGAGAGCACAGGGATAGGGAGAAAAGTTGAAAGTCAATGATGATGGATCAACCTGCTTGATGATGGATCAAAGTTAAGCTTGTTTTAAACCCACACCTGTGCCATAAGGCATCTTAAATGTGAACTTGGCTATGCTACTTGAGGGCTTGATCTTAATTAAGTAGGAGGAGGGAACAGGAATTGGAAAGGAAGAGGAAAGGGGAAACAAAAAAAAGCAAACCAAAAAGACAAGGCTTGAGCATGTGCATTTTACAGATACGGCCATGCACAAGCATCTTCATATCTCCTTCTAACAGACATGTTAGGACTTCAGTTGCTCTAACACTGCCTTTGGATCTCTTGCAGGTGTTTACTCATTCTGCCTTTCAAGAACAGGACAGGTTATTCCCCCCAGCTTCCATGTGCTGTCACGGAGGTTGTGGTGAATTAGAATGAAAGGAGGAAAAAAAAATAAATGCAGTCTTCTAAGTGAAAAATATTTGTATGTGCTGGTATTGTCTATATGCTATAAGCCTGTTGCAGTTAAACACCTCACACCACTAGCAGTAATAAATATCATAGCAACAGCCCATCCTTCTCAGCATTTTCCAGTTGCATGTGCAGCCTTACTAATCACCCTACCTCAGTGAAGCAAGGCAAGCATGAAAAGCAACTCATCAGCCAAGATCTCCTCAAGTCTCAGTGCCTGCCATGCGTGAGAAGGTTGGCATGTAGTGGCCATTTCTTGCTCAGCGAGGGGGCAGATGGCCACTAGGCTCACTGCTCCCCTCAAGTTTTGGTGGGCTGGCTCAAGCATCCTCCCACGCCAGACAGATGCAATGGGGCATTCACTGAAAAGAAATAGTTTTGATGTTCCTTTAGTGATGGAGAGGAGCAAATACAAGACATTACTATTGCACACATGTGTCAGAGGAGTTGATTTGCTGCAGTTCAGTCCCACATGTTGTCACAGCACAGAAGAGCTGGTTTATGCTGGCTCTGTTTACTCTAACACAAAAAAACATTGGAGTCTGAATGCTTCTGACCTCACAGAGATATAAAATGTGCCACAAGTCAATTAGAGAGCCCCCATTACCAAACACAAAATTCAAAACCACATAAGCAACACTTACCTCCCCACAAGCTGACACAAGCAGACTGCCCCTGGAGTCATTGCTGATGTCCCTGCAGCTAAACATCACAGGGCCACAGACCTGGAGGGTTAAAGTCCCCCCCCATCCCTGGGAGAGGGTCCCTGGCAGCTGCCACCCACACAGCAGCAAAGAGGCAAGGAAGGCTCCATGGCATCCAGGCCCTCTGCCAGCTGGTACTACCAGCAAGAGGCTCCTTTACAGTCCCTAGGAGGATGTACAGCATTGCACAGACTCCCACCCCAAGCTCTCCTCTGGCTCTGCACCTTCAGGTAGGTGCTGCCCTTTGCTCACTAACTTATAAGAAAAGAGAAGCAAAACCACCTGCAATTATTGCTGAGAGAATTCGGAAGCCCCACCATTACCACCTCCCTGCTTTGAACATTGTTCCCAGGTGCAGCGAATGAGGACTGGGGTCTGGCAAGGGTGGGCTGAGGGCTGCTCACAGCTGCTGGGTCGGTCACAGCTCAGCAGAGCCCAGGCCTGATGGCCCAGCAGTGGAACATGAGCCTTTGCAATTTGGCAGACAAATCTTGAGCAAAAGGTGCTGTAGTTAATAAAGACTGGTTTGAAATGCTGGGGGGCTGACAAGGGGAAGGAAGGCAGGATGGGAACATTGTGTGGGCATTGGTATCCCTCTTTGCACTAATTCAACCTTGCAGCATGACCAGGGAGGCTGCTAAGAATGCAGGAAAAGCCCAAGCAAAGAAAATAATGGAGAGTTCAGAAAATGGGAAGAACAGCCTCTACAGACTTCAAAACCAACCCCAAGCCCATCCCCCCCCCCAAAAAAAGTACATGCCTTTTCTATTATAATCTTCCTTTTTCTAGTAAGTACAGAGAACACTGTATAACATTAGGCAAAAGAAAGCTGGAGTTTCATACTGGCCAGTGAAACAATGCTGGAGATTCTGTCACACTACATATTACTGTGGATGTAGAAATGGTATTAAAAATAGCTCCTCATTGTGCTCCTTGGCTGCTCTCAGTACAGTTTAGCCTCAGCTCTGCTTTCTGAAAGCTTATGTTTATTGCTGTTCTTTTGAAGACAAGATTCACAATCCCATGAAGTGTCTTAATGCGGGTGACAGCTGCATTCACCAGACCCTCAAGCTAGAGGATGGAGAACGAACTGCAAAGATGGGTGGGAAGCTCATGGGGTCCAGGCTGACATCCTGAAGACTAAAACCTTGTATAAATCCAGAGTAGTTTCTGGCCTGCAGGAATGGCTGCTGTGTGTGATCCTGTCACGTGTGCCCAGCTTGACCTGAAAGGATCTCCCATTCCCATCATCTTTGGTTATTAATTTGTTGCTGAGGTAGCCAACAAAATAATATTCACTGCTGCCTGTTGCAGTACTGTCACTGGCAGGTGACACACTACTAGGGGCTTCATTCCTGTTGGTTTTGTCTTCCTTTAAGTCCATGGTAAGGTCACCTTCTTCTGCAGCAGAAGGCAGATCAGCAGAAGCCTCTGATCTCCCATACTCTGGTTTCCAGAAGTTTTGTAATAGGTCTCGGATACTGCAGTAGTGAAGAGTCTAAAATACTGACTGACTACAGACACATGTACCTTCAGGATATCAAATGATCACTTCAGACAGATCACAGCCAGTCATCTGGTGATCTTGTTCCTGCTCAGCAAACACCTGGCCCAGACTGAAGTCCACAGTGCAAGATGCTGCCTGGGGTGCCAGGATATTCACTTTACAGAACACCCGAGTTCAGCTTACAGTGACCCTGAAAGTGTAAATCCCAACTGTACTGAGACACAGCAGCAGTCAGAAATCTGAGGAAACAACCTGAATTGTTTATGACCAAAACAGTAGTATCAAACTTATTTACTGATAACACTCAAGATACAAAACAACAGTGACAAAATGATTAGCCAGAAGTCCTAGAGCATAACTTAAAACCCTCTTGTTAATCTTATAAGCACATATTCAGTAAATAGTAAAGCACACCAAAGCACCTGTAATGTATAAAATAGTTTATTACTATAATAAATAAAATTAAACTTTTTTTTTTTTACAAATATTATTTGTGCTTGTTTAAAAATGTTTAATAGGGATATTGTTAATGTAGGTGGCTGCATTTGTAACTGAAACATTCCCAGACAGTGTGTATGCATACATACATACATACACACACTGTCTATCTACTGGCAGCTGCTTTGCTGACCACAAAAATAGTATCTACTCATTCTCTTTTTCTAGTCATGCTTCATTGAACAAAGTGACAAATGCAAAGGAAAAGAACCAAGAGTATTTGGTGGATTTCTGAAAGGATAAGAACAAGTGAAGTACACTGAAAAGCTCCAAAGCAACTGCATTAACTGCATATCAATAAAGTGTCCATGCAGTGGTGGCTAAATATTGAAACGTAGACAGATCTCCAACAGATGTACGAATATTGATTGTATGTAGTACAATAAGATAACACATTCATTAGAAAACTTGGTATTTCTTTATATAGCAGTTCATCCTGATACAAGATTATTGAACTTCTTTCATCTACAGCTAAAATGATTCTTTTCCTATGTTAGTGGTCACAGATTCAGTGGGAAGAAAAAAAACCAACAAACATGAGCCTTTCAGAACAGTTAGTGAAAACCCCGAACTGTTTCGTTAACATTAGGCATTTAGAACCAGTTACAGAGATGTTCTGGGATTACACATCAAATATGTTTACACAACACTCAACAATCAGCTTGAAACAAATGACAGTTGCAGGTAAATTCACATTAACTTTGTCAAACTGTAAAAAAAAATAATCTTTGAAACAAACACTTTTGCGATATGGCAGGTTGGCTCCCTGATACACAAAAGTGTTTAGACAATAGTTATGTCTCTTTGTTTTGCAAGGGGAGAGGGCTATTGGAGTAATTCATTATCCTAATAAGAAGGCAATAAGTAGAGAAAGAAATGTGATTACCAGCAAGTGATTTCCACTAGATTTAGAAAGCTAATCAAAGTGCTTCATTTTTAGGCAACACTGTAAATACTACAGAACATTAAGAAGGAAAGAGAATGGAATCACAGTTTGAATTATATCACTTATGAAAGGGTCTTAAGGCTAAATGTTGGATATATCTTATTGCAAAAAGCTTAACTCGTATTTAATTGAATCAATGCTTGCCACAACAATGTGGTCAAAACTATGTCAGATTGGAGGAAACAGTGACCCACTGTGCCTCACCTCAAATTTCTGGAGCTTCCCCTGCATGGGACTCTCTAAAGTGTTTGTCTTAATGAATCGGAATTGCAGCTGGAACACAGACTTTATTATTGCCAGTACACCCACAGGAGACTATGTGGAAATGAAGAATTCAGTAGAATACGCTTTTCACCACCTAACACCAGGACAAGAAAGCAGAGGTGCAGCAACCATGAGTTAATGCTGCCCATGAGAACAAGGATAGGCTCAGCACCTTTGAGACAGCCCCTGGTACCAGGCAGAAGAAATCCCTTGATTCCACCATCTCTCTTGCAGGAGAAGCCACAAAAAGCAGTACCACAGCAGCTTAGCTTCAGAGATACTGTGAGCAACAGGTAGTGGCTTCTGAGCCTTATGTCCAACAACTGTGATACAGCATTTTTCCCATGTCACATGTATTTCTGTTTCCTATCACAATGCTTGCCAGATCTTCTCTCAGTCATAATATTCATCAGACTAACAGTATAAACTTCAGGCCAACTAGAGAAACCAAAATTCATGATCTTAAAAGTTCAACAGTTAACAAACAAGATACTAACTAGGACATTTGGCAGATGTTTACTGGGAAGATTTAAGCTCCCTTCTTGAACTGGAATCATTAAATGAGGGATGCGCTTTTACTTAACAGAAATGCAATCCATAGACTTATCTATACATAGATATATATACGTGTGTATGTACACGCATCTGCACAAAGTGTAATCATACACATTGCTTATATAGTAAAGACAAATTATGTATTAAATTCTTTCACAAACTAATTAAGAGTGATTGAAAATATATCACCAGATATTCACAGTAAAATATCTTGTTCGGTTCATTAAAGTGAAGTACTGTAGAAACAGAACATCACCTTCGAAGCTGTTAAACAGGGTGTTCGCTGGGATTCAGGGCAGCACTGTGAAAGAGATTTAAAGCAAGAATGGTGTTTTTAAAAGCATATATATAATACCAGACAGAAGTAAATGTATCTGAACATGGTAGGATGGAGGGTTGGGTTTTGCTATCTTAATCCTGTGCTGCATATTACAGTTTAAGCATGAACTTCTAGAATTTCCCACTTTACCAGATCATAACCCAGGCTCTTTCCCTCAACTACCTTCTTTTGACTGAAATCTAATTCCATTGTGTAGTAAAAATGGAACATACCATCTCTTTTAGATTAATGCATATTATTTAGTAGGTTGTTAAATGGCAGAAGCACAATGCCAGAACACAGTTAAAACTGAGGCTTTTTGTTTGTTTTTGTTTTTTTTTCTTTTTTTCTTATAGCGTGTACAAGTATTTGGCTGTTAAGGGGGAGAGTCTCATGTTCAGAGATCATTCATTTCTAAGCTGGGAAATAATTTAAGTGAAAAGGCTTGGCCAGCATGTAGAGAGAAACAAAAGGAAAAGCTGACAAATAAAATGAAAGAACAAGTAACAATCACAGTGGTTACACACACTGTCCAGCCGTAAGCATCTAAGTGTAAGGCTCAATGGAGAAAGACAGATTTGTAACACGGGTGCTTTCAACCACTCTCTAAAGGAGAAGTGATGCATTGGCAGAGCCTGGGCACCACACTGCACAGACCCAAATTAATCCGAGGTTCAAAGGAGTGACTAGTTCCATAGTGGGCAAGGTTTTGCTAATTTTAACCACTTGGTAGCCCTGGGAATCCAGAGAGCAAAGCTCTTCCTAGACAGCATATTTTTTTCAAATTCTCTTACAACATACACAGGTCACTGAGGGATGATGCAGTCTCCTACAACTAGTTTTAGTTCCTGTCAGTTCATAAAATCATAACACCTTGGGTCTAATCTCAGTTACAGCTGTGCAAATGGGAACGATATCGACTGCTGTCAGTGCTGACCTGGAGCAGACACCCTGGAGGTGTCATTGTAAGCAGCAGAGTTTCTCTCGAGTTTCATGACCATAAAAAAAAAATCAAAATTGGCCATAAGCTTCAAAGACATTAAATTGTAAGCATAATTCAGGAGTATATTACAATCTTTGAAGGCTTTACAAATGGATTATAAATGGCTTTATAGACCATTATAAGAGCCTCATAAAAGCCTTAAAAAAAGACTCTGCTGTACCCGCCCTTTATCACACAAGGTGTGCAGGAGTACAGTGTCATACTGACTGTCACTTTACATGAGAAGTACCCCCAGCAAATGGGGACCCGTCTTCCTTTATTCACAGGTATGGCTAACTATGGGGCTTCTAACTATAAACCTGCCGTGACTCCAGACCTGGGCAATTGGCAACACCAGAGTAACCTTTAACATATCCCTGAGGGCACATAAAAATACCGCTGAGAAACATCAACTCAGAGTCAGCAACAAAGGGCCAGGTAACCTGTGACCGCACGTTTAATTCTACAGCTGCACTGCAATTCTGGAGATACTAGGCACATACTTTGGAGGTTATAAAGATTTCCTCCCTCATCTACCTGGGATAAGCTTATTTCCATATTTAACCAATTGCAGGTAAATCAGAGACACTTTCCACAAGGTACTTGCTAAATTCAGCAAGGCTTTCAGCGTTCCAAAAATTTTACAAAGAAAACCTAGCATCAGGAACAAAATGCTGGTGAGGAATTTGCCTGGATTGGGAAACTGGCCCCAAGGCAATCTCTGACAACTTGCTGAAACTTTTGGGCATCAACTGTAAATCCTTGCACATCAGTACACCTGTGGTTTACTTAGGCATAATTTCATTACCTAATGAATTTACTGACTGAGAAGACTCGAAAAAAAAATAAAACTCAACAGTTTCTAACTGAAACCATTGACATATGGATTTCTTATGGCAATTATGACATAGCTATTGCAGGTGCCACTTACAGTGATGAGAGCACCAAACACTCAGCGTGACTTTGGTCAAAGAGAGCCTTCCTCAGTACTGCATGTCTTCAATGCATAATTATAAAAGACACCAGCTACCACTGGAAAAATCTTAACATGGAACCAGAAATAAATTAAGGGAATGGCACCTTGGTTTCAGAGCAAATCACCTCCCTACTGCCTTTTCTTGTGGGAGGGAAAGAGGTAACCTACAGATTTGATCCCAATAGCTGTTTCTCGGGAGTATTTCAGTCTTTGGGTAAGAACTCACAATCTCTGGGCACTTCTATATCAAACCACGGTGTAAAACCCTTGAAAACCAATACTAAATCAACTGCTTCTGGCCCTGGAAATGGTGGTGCTGCGTTCGGAATAATCAGCATCTTTGAGAGCAAGGGCAGTTACCACAAGAACAGATACAAATATACTGACTTCAAGACCTGAGCTAGTAGCTTTGCACAGCACGGCCTCACCACTGTGCCGGTTCATCAGTGGACACCACACCTCCCCAGGGTTGTCTGACACAGTTCTGCATTGCACCATGCAAGCACCAGGCCAGCAGAAATCCTTTCAAAAGGGTCATTTTCCTTACCTCTACCTGACATAGCATGAATAAAAATCTTTTAAAAAAAAAAAAAAAGGAAAGAAAAAAGTAGTTTTTGTAAATGGCTTAGTACCATGGAAAAAGAAGGAGACTTAACTACTCCCACGTTGAGTTAAGAACCTATTGCCATTAAAAACAAAACCCCCAAAAGGTGTTGCACCATGCTTCTGAGCTCTAACCTACTCTTACATATCAGATCAGTGGAGAGAATATACTGTGAATATACACCTATAAGCCAAGGTGATTATTCAAGACATGATACCAGCTCTGCTACCCTATCTAATGAAAAATGAAGAGTAGTTTTGGTAAAGTGCTTCAATTTTCCTCCAAAAACAGTTATGAAAATATAAGTTTTGGAAACATCTCCTTCTTCAAGAAGCAGATCTTTTTGTTTCCTTGCTACAGTAGCACTTGTATACAGTAAGCACTGTATTTCTACCTCTACTATCCATTTGCTTACTAGCTAGATTAGATCAGGAACAATACATCCGGATGTAGAGGAAAATGCCACAATCTAAAATCTTTAAATGTTCCGTGAAAGCCTTTGGCTACAATGAACATTATCAAAACAGAAACTTCTGCATAATAATTTAACAAGAATTAAAAGAGCAGATTCATAGCAAAACCAGGACATAAACGCCACAGTATATTCTCATGGGGAGGCAAATTTGCAGGACCTGTTAGTGATGTTCACGATATATTGTGCGGTACGCTGTGCTCAGGTACGCTGCACACCCAACCCTCTGTCCTCCAGTGGCTGGAGTTAAAAGCGAAGTTAATAAATATTCAAAGACATCTGAGACAGAAGTTAGATTTTTGAAAAATCAGTGTCCTTGACTCAATGAATGAGAATATGCAGGATCCCATTTATTAACAACAGGATGTTGTTAAATGTAATTGCTTTAGCAATATGTCAGTCTGCAATTAAAAAAGTACAGGTTTTTTCACCTTTTTAGCCCTTCCTTGACTACCCAAATATAATTTCAGTACCGAGTAGCACATTCTATTGAAATGAAAT
Organism: Actenoides lindsayi; assembly: GCA_025331215.1. Classification (NCBI taxonomy): domain Eukaryota; kingdom Metazoa; phylum Chordata; class Aves; order Coraciiformes; family Alcedinidae; genus Actenoides; species Actenoides lindsayi. Next base: position 59,842 of record WTSP01026219.1, read on the forward strand.
ACACATCTCCTACTGCTCTTTGCATTATTACAGACATATGAAAATATACTGTGACATTTAACATGCTGTACAGGTGACTGAGACGGTGACAGCAGCAGCAAAAAAAACCAACAAAACACCACCAAACACTGAAAACATAAGCACCCTGGCAAGTGCTTATTCATATAGGCAGAACCCGAGCTAATGATGTAAGGCATGCTCCAAAACCCTCAGAGGTCACCTGGGGTTCACAGGGATGGCTGCTGCTGTCAGAATTCTTATGCCAATGTCTCAAGGGTGAGAGGGGGACCAGGGGGGGAATGGGCACCAGTGGAGAAAAGAAAAACTTTAGAAACTGTACCCTTGCTGTCAAAAAGGCTTCAGAGTCATCTGCCATCTTGACATGAGGTTGCAGTTCCTGTTACTGTACCTTTTTTTTAGACACAGGGAACATGGTTAGTGAACTGGTCCCTCACTCTTTTCCAAGAAAGATTAAATTTAAAATGTTAGGGGGGGTGTTTCTTTGTTTGTTGGTTTGTTTGTTTTTAAAAAGCAACACCTCAGCTAGCTCCAAACATGTCTTTTTCTGATTCTGGAGACTGGGGCCTTGATATTTCAAACAACTCCTGTGGTGACTGGGAGCTTCTTCTTGAGGTTAATATCCTAAGTATCTCAGCGAGCTGTTTTTCTATATTGGTCATTTTTGTATTTAAAGCCTTGATGTCCTCTTTCAACTCGTGTTTCACTTCTAGCATGGTGGCCTGAAGAGTCTGTTCTGGGATGGGATAAAAGGAATGCTTGACCTCGGTGAGGACCGGGCTGTGGTCCTGTGGGCTTCTTGTCTCCCCAACGTTATCCAAGCGCAAGTCACTTTTTGTAATGCCACTATCACAAGAGTCTGTCTTCTTCAGGGTAGCTTCTCCCGAAGCTTTAGTTCTCTCTGGTAAAGTCTCCATGGACTCCGCTTTAGAGACCTTGTTCCAATCTTCACCTTTCCCACAGGCGTCTTTGAATTTGGCCCAACCTTTTCGTCGGGGGTAGTCCCCTGACACTTTACATCCTGTGTATTCCGCTGTAGGGGCCTGCAGCTTTGCCTGGTCAGATGCCCCAGATGTTGAAGCGGACTGGTAGGGCACAGGAGTCGCTGGACTCTCCCGTACAGTCACAACACTGGCTTTGACCACTGAGCGGCTGGAGGAGTGCTCCCCTAAAATGTTGCCCTTCTCCACGTCCAGGTCATCTGGATCTCTCCCCCTCTCTGCTGCAAGCCGTGCCTCCTTCTGCTGCCTGAACCTCTGGAACAGCCGGCGGACTGGGTGGTCCGGGGGTAAGATCAGAGGCGCTTCATTCTTCCTCTTCATTCTCTCCTCTTCTTCACGTTTGACATCACTGATTTTCCGGAACACAATCTACAGGGGAAAAGAGATTTCACTCTGTGATTAACTGCACATTTGTTAAGGGGGAGAAGTTGTAGAGAAAGAATTATTTGAAAGAATTTATTTTAACTGACAAATGCACAACCTCTGCACATCTACAGTAACATTTTCAAGTGTCTTATTTTGTGTAGAATGCAGCTTATTTCATTATTTAAGAGTACACCATCTGTCTTTATAACATGGGAAAATAAAAATAAAGAAGAAAAAGATTTCTCCAGTTCTGAGAGGTCAGCAAGGCAGCACCAATGTAAATATAATGATCTCAAGAAGGTACTTGTTCTATTTTGTGCTGAAAGTGACTTCCTAATTTTGTTTTCTTGACTCTATGGTTTAGCACCAAGTTTCTAATATTACTAAGATCCATTCCCATGTCAACCCAGAGCTCACAAACTAGATGCCATGCAAAAGATCTGATACTGTTTCAGTGCAGTTTGGCCACTAAAAAGGTTACTACAGCCGAGATTACTCTGGACTTTCCAACAGCAGTGTGCGAAGTGCTTCCTGTCCTCTCTTCCCTCCCACGTCCTCTTCTAGAAGCAACTTACAGTTTAGAGATGGGGCAAAGCTCAAATCAGTCCCATAGTCAAGGGTACAAGGACAGTGGGGAAGGGGCTCTGCGAGACATGGGGAAGCTGTTCATGGCTTGATTACTATTGAAGCTTGAAGAGCTTCATGTCTTGATTTATTTCTTTATTTCTACAGAAAGGGGCACATTTTTGCATAAAGAAACATTGATTTTCCATCTACCCTCCTAATTATACCTTCTTGAGCCTGTAGGCTAAGTAATCTCTTCAGGAACAGCCCAAGGGTCTCATGGTACTGATGACAGCTTCACAGTGCCTCCAGACAATCCCAAAGTAAAGCTAGGCAATGTTTCTTTCCTGGACTTGATGGTAAAACATTCTTCTAAAAAACTCCATGTTTTACATTGGTATTGGTATATTCCAAGGAAAAAAAAAACCTCCAGTGTGGCATTAAAGGAGACCCAGTAAGCAGTCTGACTTGAAAAAGGGAGATTCTCTAAGCTGAAGTTTTAAATACAGAGCATCTTTCATAGATACTGGGGGCTGTGTAGCCCCTAGCTTCTACTGAATGTTGGTACCTAATCTCTTTAGCTGCTTTTGGGAAAATCCACTCAAAGTCCTTACATTCCAATGCAGAAATAACTTTCAGATCCAAATCATTATTAGGAAATATGTAAATAAACCCATTCCTCTGTTGCAGACAGATTTAAATAAAACTAATCATAATAAGCACTGCTTCACTGGCACACACAAAACACATGCTTCTGACTCCAATGCTTCTTGATGGTTTTGTTATTGTGAAACAGGGAAAAAAAATATCTTAAACCACATCTTTGGAAGGAAGAAGTTGTCAGACTTGGCAGCATTTCCCAAATACAAAAGAATAAAATTAGCAGGAAGGATATTTTATTTCCAAGCTACAATTAGGAAAGTAAATGTGAGATAAGAATAAGAAAACAGGGTACTTAACAGCATTTTTTTTCCCCAGGAAATTCAGTCTGCAGTGAGCTCAGCAGAAAGCGGACAAAGCAGCCTAATCCTTAGATGTGAACGAAAAGCACTTACGCACTGGGAAGGGAGAATCAACACAGTGCTCCAGGCTAATAGCTTCCCACACACGAGCAGTCACCCATTTAACTGAAGGAAGAGTGTCAGCCCAGAATTAGGGTGGCTGCCCTGCCTGTTACGCAGGAGACTCATGATGCCAAGCAGTGTCTCAGAGGTCACTCCTGCAATGGTCTGAGGCTGGCTCTGGTGGCACAAAGCCCCAAGGCAACCGTAAGCCTGGCCAGTTTTTCTCTGCAAAATTCTGTGTCCCCAAGACCTCCCTCTCCTGGAGTTTTCATGTTTGGTGGCGGTGTGGACATCCAATGTCCCACATGGCTTTGTGCCAGATGGTCACGCAGTTAACAGGGCTTATGTCACTGCACTTCTTTGTATGTGAGCAGTACCAGTCTGACCTGTGGATCGGGACTGTGTGTTTTCCTTAAACTCTCAGAAGAGGTGTATGACTGGGTGGTGCAATGGTCATCCCCACAGGGGTCACCAAGGGAGGCACCTAGGTGCTTGAAAGAGCTAGAGGACAGGCTGCTTCACACAGTTCTTGTCCAGTCCAACCCCTACTCCACACAGCCCACTCAGTACCTTGTCTGGTAAGCACTGGAGTACCTCTCTCTATTTAATGACTGACCCTTGCAAAATAAATGGGTAAGTTATCTGACAGAAGCTGCCCCTGCTACAGCACCACACAGATGAGAGGGCAATGGAGAAAGTCTCAAGCAATAACTTACTAACAGCCTAGCTCAACCACTACTTGTACAAGCCATTGCATCTCATACAGCTGGTAGCATGGTCTCTGTGCTGGAGAACATGAGAAACAAATTTACCAGCAAATGCAAAAAGCTGAACACTGAGAGACAAACTGTTGGTAGTTCTTATCACCCCACAACCCCCACTACTTTCTGTTACACCACCTAGGTGAGCCCCATAGATGTTAAGCATGCTTGGCCGTGGAGGAGTTGCCATCATCTTTCTTGCTGTGTGGAGGATGGCCTCAGAGCCCTGAACATAGCTTCACTCCTTTGCCTTCAGGATATCAGACTGAAACAGGAACACATGTGTAGGGAGCAAATATATAAATACTGCCTTTGTCACAGGTAACTGCTGCCACGCTAACGAGACCCCTAATTTCCATTTTCCACATGAGGCCTCATACCAGCTACAAGGCAAGTACACCACCGCAGCGATTGGAACCAGTAGGAACACAGAAATGCAATCCTGCTTGACATCTTTTATACATGTACATTTATGTGACAAGCTGCACTTATGCAGTGCAAATCAAACCTGTGCATATTTGCCAGGGGACACAGCCTCTGACTCTTGGGTTGGCTTCTTTTAACTAACTTCTAAGACTCTGGATAAACACCTGTCAGAGAGCAACTTGTCTTTGGGAAGCTCAGGCAACGCTGTCACTGGTCTCCTTTTCTGCAAGCTCCCCAATGCCACATTTTCTCAAGACAGCTCTGTATTTCTGTATTAAGCAAAAGTGTTATGACTATGCAAGACCTTTACATAACTGCATTTTGGATTTTGGTTTGTTGCTGTCCTTTTTAAGATTAAATGCAAGTCTTTATAAATGAAAATACAAATAACTGTTTTAAATGGACTGTTTTCTTACAAATGTTGAGGAGAAAGCAATTTTTAAATGGTTAAACAGCTTCAGCAGCATCCAAGGTATTCAGAAATTGTGGTCATTATGCTGATGTATGTTCACCTCCTCTCACAAGCAGTGACAGTACAACAGGAAGCACAATAAGTTTCATTTCTTATAAGGAAGAGAAGTCTGGATCTACACAGCAATTTTCATGTGGAATTTTATAAGTCTACAGATATGGATCTTAATCAAAGTTAAAACCCAAATATTATGGCAAAGATCCTGAGATAGTTTTCTGTATCCATGCATACATTTTTGTCTGGGAAGGGATAGTACATCATACCCTCAAAATCTCCTAGCCTGTCTGTTTTTAACACCATGCAAAGACAGTGGACCTCTGCTTTACAAGCTTGGACCTCTGCTTTACAAGCTATGTAGTTCTCTGTAACATCATCCTCTTCAAGTCCTAAGCACACAGAAAAAAACTCACGGAAGAATTTTAACAGGATGTGAAGACCAAAATACAGACAAAGAACTTGAACTCAGGTGAAATAACAAGAAATTTAAACACCAGGACTAAAAGTGCACACTTCACACATGCAATCTCAAGTCTCCTTTCATAATTCCATTTTTATTAAAAAGGAAAGCCTCTCAAGCTGCCATATATGTGAGTATTGTGGAGGTCTCAGACTAGATTTGAAAAAGTTGAAAAACAGCAATGCTAGCCACAGATTACTGCAATAATATAAACACTTAATTGAAGCATAGAATTATATAATCACAGAATGCTTTGTATTGGGATGGAAGGGACATTAAAGACCATCTAGTTCCACACCTGCTGCCATGGGCAGGCACAGCTCCCACTAGACAGGGTTACACCCAGCATGTTTCCCTTTCCACAGTATTAACTAGTTGTGAAGGTGAAATTTTTAGCAAGTTTTGGGGAAAGACTCTGACTCTTTTCAATCTCCAAAGAATTTTCAAGATGTAGTTTAGAATCAACGTCTTTAGAGATTAAGGTCAAGATTTCTCCCCAAAGTATTAAAAAATTAGGTGGATGTAAATGAATACTTGAAATACCTCTTTGGTTGTGAACTGTGGAGTGCCCAGCAACTGTGACTTGGATTTGCCTGTGCTCAGCACTAAAACCCAAGCTTCATTTAAATAACGCAACATGGGCATTTTTCATGAATATGATTTCCATCATTTCTTGATGATAAGACCAGAAGAACAGATTGGAGTGTGACCTCCAGCATAAGGCAGGCAATAGGATTGCTCTGAAGGAGCATTCCCTGAAGGGAATCTTGTTACAACTAGATTGCATCTTCTAGAAAAACATCCGGTTTGACAGCAATAAAGAATCCATCATCACATCTTGATAAAAGATTACTGGAATTTTTGCTTCAAGACTGAGTTTGTCTGACATCAGTGACATTTCTGTTCCTGCTCTCTCAGACACTTAAAAATTCACTTTTAGAAACTGCTTCAAGAGTCTTCTGTTTAAAAAACTCTGCAGAAGTATTACAGCTAGTCAGTTGCTACTGTGAAGGATTTAGACAGCAATATTTTACTGATACTAAACAGGCAAAGTTCACACCTGTAGAATTTTTAATTGAACCCTAAGTTTTCCCATTTTGACTCTTTGGAGTAGTTTGAATTATTTTCTACCTTGCAACATCTTTAATAGACAGCATTCAGTGCTCAAGTTCTCACTCCTGCCCAGAGCCAGAATGTGTAGTTGTCTTAGTTGAATACAAGTTTCTGTTTAAAAAGACAAGTAAAGTAACTAATCCTACAATGAGTCTTCCAGCTGTTTCCCTCTGCTGGCTCACTGCTACCCACTGCTCTTCCCATCTCACTGCTTGCTGATGTTTCTCTAGGACTATGGGCACAGGGGTACTCGCTTTGTTTCATGAAGATATTTCAGAGATTCTGTGGTAAGGTGGCCATCAAAACTGGAAACTGCCTTGCAACAAGATGAAAGGCTGATGTGCTCAACAACAGCACTATCTCATTTGATCAGATGCAAGTGTAGATGCAGTAATTTCAGTGCCTGCTTCCTTTACAGCAAAGACAAGGGTGGGTGCATGAAGAATATGACAGGGGTATTTAAAATCAGACATGGCAGGAATTGATTGTACAGTGTCTTACCCAATATGAAAACTACAGCATCAAATGACAGCAAGAGGAGTCACATACAAACCAAAGGCAAGGTTCTTCACCTGAATGTATTAAACATGTCAAAGATATTAATAAAAGATACTCTGCATGCAAAAAATCTGCAAGGATAGACCAGGCAAGTACTTGATGGAGAACACCACTGACGGCTACCAAACAGACAAAACTGGTATCCTACTCATGAAGCTGCAAAAGTATTAGTAGCAACTGCTACAAAGGAAAGTTTTGCTCTTATTGCTTCCTTTGGCATCCCTAAGCAACCCTAAATAATTATATAGGCCAAGTCTGGAACTGCTGCCGCACTTGCTACTGGGAAATATTCCTAATGAGCGTGATAGAAGAAGTGCCAGAGGGAAAGACATCAGAAGAAAATATAATAAAGTCTCAAAGATCTGAGCCTTAAACATCTGAGCAGGGTGTTCACCTATTTCAGACAAAGGTTTACTCACACTGTGTCCCTCACTAGCATATGGGGAGAGGCAGGACCAAGGGGCCATTAGTGTGTAGTACTGTGTAGATTTGACATCACTTTGGAACTTGCTTGTGTTCAAATGAAACAACTGAAAATGGCATGTTATTTTGGTACAGGAGGGAAGATCACTTGGTGCACATGGGGAATTAAGATGTCCACTGTCTCTAGTTACTTTTGTAATGAATAGCCCACTGAGGAGTTTCACCATCTCTGAACTCTTGGTAGCCCACAAAATGCACTACAACAATGTTGCCTGCCAAACCATAGCAAGTCATGTTCTTTAACACTCTGCACACTCACATGAAGGTAATCCACAGAATGACACGGCAGAAGTAATGTATTAGGAACTGTATTCTGGTCTTGTTGTTATCTAATTGTAAATGCAACCACTGTGCCAACACTGCATGAGACAATCTTAAAGATCAGGGGATGCTTCATTTAAAACACATTATGAATATATTGAAAACCTTATCCTGTCAAATGCAAATGCCTGCATCTGAAGTGGAAAGGATCTTTTGGTTTTATGCAAAAACAACCAAATTTCTTTTCTACTTTGATTTGTAAGAACTGATCCAAGTCCCAAAGGAATAGATAGAAATAGAGATTTCATCATGTTTTGAATCAAACTGTCATAGTGGAGTTACAATTACGAGGCTCCTAGCCACATAGCTGCTGCTATTATTAGCTCCGCAAGCTTTGCTTCTTTCCACCTCTATAGCATGCACAAATACCACAAGATTTGGCAGATCTTCCTCAGCATTAACAGCAAGTAGCATAGCAGCATTTTTCTCTGGTGCTTAATAATTCTCTTTCACAGATACAGAAACATTCACAAAGTCTGGAAGTGCCAGATATCATAAACAATTAAAAGCTTAAAATTACTTCATACGGTGCGCACAGAAAATGGACTTAAGTGTGAGGAAAACAATCACGAAAAGCCATTTATTAGTACACAGTCCATCTAGCATCTGCCAAGAACTGATGAAAATACCTTCAGGCTGATGTTAGTCTGATGAAAATTGGATGCAATCTTGCTTTTTTTTTCTTTTTTTTTTTCTTTTTTTTTTTTTTTTAAAGAAGAAAGCAAGAGAAAAAAAAAAGTAAAAAAGAGACAGAAGGCTTGACAATGAAAATGTTTTTGACATTGATGTTAAGAAACCAAAGCTGCATGCGATCAACACAGTCTATGATGATGAAGAATCCCTACAGCAGTGTATTAGCAGGTGTCAGGGAAAATGGTGGAGAAATGAGACTATGTCTTTTGCAATTACATGGGATAGCTTGTCAGAAAGGAGAGAATTACTGGTTCCACCTTCTCACAAAATATAGGATCAACAGTGCAGGCTCATGAAGCTTCCCACCAAACTCTACAACGGGTTCCACTTCCATTATCTATTATCATAGACAATTCCTGGGTTAAATGCTAGTCTCAGTTGCACCTCTGGGATGTAGAAGTGTAGATGTGTGAGAAGGTATGTAAGTACAGAGATCACATTTATGACAGGTGAGAGTGCAAATTCCATTAAGCAGTTCAAGTTTCAAGGCACAATCCTCAAAGTTCATGTACCTGTTCAAAGGTTGATACAAATTACCCAGTTTGTAGTCCCATGTTGTTTGGCTTTGACCTTGGGTTTCAGCAAATAACTTGTGGATGGGACTTAGGGCCACACAAAAAAACCACAAGTCTGCAATAATGCTGCAAGTGTCAGTAAGTTCTCTCTAAATTTACTGGCTAACACAGAAAAGTTTGGTTTCTGCTTCTTAAGAGGAACAGGTTTCTCTCCAGTTACTGTCACATACCTCCAGGGCACTCTTGAATTTTTCTAGTTTTAAGTAATAATCCGAAAATTCAAAGCAAACTAAGATTCGGAAGGTCCTGGCACTGGGACTGCAAAGGAGTGCTGGCAGTAGGAGTGCTGGTATAAGGAAACCTCAGCTACATACCTGGGCACACAAAGCCCTAGAGCCAGTATGTGGATGGACACAGCCCTTCTACATGTCTAAGAAGTCTCTGTTCTGTGGGCAATCAACCCTGCCTTCAGACAGAGCAGTACCTGCTTGCTTTTCAAAAATCAGATTTCTGCGCACTACTAGATCATTAATATACAAGTGTTTAGAAGAAACATGACTTCATAACATAAGGAGTATCCACGCTATCCAGATTAATAGAGGTAACAAGGTTTTTAATCTATACAGAAGAATATCTGGGCTGTTACTGTCATGAGCACTACTGGCTTCAACAGTATGAAGCTCTTCTCTGTGACAGCATATTTTGTAACCTAATTACTAATTCTAGAAATACTGACTTGAATATTAGTGTTTAATCATATCAGTATTATTTATTTAGAAGTTCTGCGCAATTCAAGACTCTATTATGTCAAACTCCTCGTTCTAATTCATGTTTACAAGCTATGATAGTGTTGAGAGAAAAGGAAAAAGATTTTACAAAATACTACTGAAAATATGTCCAGAGCAATAAGTGGAAATGTAGACAAAACCTGCCTGATCTACAACAAGCTCACTAGCAAGTTTTGAGGCATCAAGAGATGCCTCTTCCCCAAAACAGACTCTAAAACATTGCTATTAGTAAACTTAGACAACCATACAATTAAAACTAAAAACTATACCATTGACATGGGTCAACAGTTTGGACATAGATTCACAGTTACAGCACATTATAGCTCATTTAGCAACCTCCTTCACTAACATAAAAAGTATAAAATAATAACATGAAAAAAACACTGAAATATGTATTGCTAAACATCTACTAGAACATCATTATTTCTGAGAGAAAAAGTAGCTGTTACAAGAAAATACCTAGCATGTGGGCAAGGGTTTTGGGGAAATTATGCTGGATCTTAGGGGGGAAATGTTATACCACTTGAGAACTGCTATGTCCATCAAACGTGAAATGGTCTGTAGGGAGTTCTTGTTTGTAGTAAATGAGGAGAAAAAAATGTTTCTGCTTCCTACCTGGCAAATGTCAGCAGTTTCCAGCAGCAACACCTATAAAGTACTATTTCCATGTTTGTTTTTCCTTGTTTTGTTTTTTTTTTTCCATTTTTGGCACATGCAGTGTTTTTGTATCTGTGTACACACATCAGACACACAGATGGTAGAATCATCTTTCACTCCAGATCACCATATTACCCTCTTTCTTGGGCAGACAATGTTGCCTCAAAAACTGCTTTAAGGAGAGCCCAAGACACAGCAGGAACTTACCTCTCTGTCACCTAAATTACAACTGCACAAAATGTCATATAATCTGTACAACGTGCCAAGTCAAGAGTCAAGAGTTTGTTACCCCAGGCCCCCCGTGGCTCGCTGCCATTTACCAAGTGTTTCCTGAAAGAAATCAGGCAATTTGTGCAAGTCAAGGATTTAGGATTTTTTCCCCCTCTAACTCAGAGAAAATTTCACTTGAGATATGAAAAGGATGTGGAGACCGTAGAGCTGAGGAAAGCAACAATGTGTTGAGATAATAATTAAACTCTACAGTTTCTTTTCTGTGATAACATTTTAGACTCCATTTTGCCATTAGGATAATTTCCTCTTAGCCAGAGTTTTTCTTTCATGCACTTTTTTTTGCCTGTTTTCATTTATCTGCTTTCTGTCATTCGACTTACAGTGACTGACAGGTATTTTTCTTTCCAAAAGGGTATCAAATGTATTTTCAAATGTATTCAAATCAGTCAGGCACTGCCAGTCCCAAGAGTTTACTAGTCATTCAGCTAACTTTGAATGCCCACTCACAAACCAATCCACACAAACACAATGCTCAGTGTCCCTGATGTACGAGGTTTGTGAAGCTCTTGAATTTATAAATGGAGAATTACATTAAGCTCAGCTGAAAGTTCCTTGTATAAATTCCTTAAGAGAGTATGAACTCTTCTTTATGTGTCTCTCTGTCTCAATTAACAGGCTTTAAGTTCAGCCATAGTATTGAAGAAAAACAAACTGCCCTGCAGTTCTCCCTAAAAAAAAGAAAAAATCTTCTACTAGACCAGGTAGCCCAGTATGGCCACACAGCCATATACCCTCAAGCGCCCAGTGCCACTCAACCAGTCTGTCCTTTACCTGTTAAGAGCACTGCTTGAATAACATTACACAAGAAGGAAATAAACTGTTAATAGCTGAATAACTGAATGAGAATCAGCAATAAAAAGTACATTGCTCGCTATTTCCCAAAGCAGCTGTCAAGTCCCTTCATCCCCAACTAACAGTTGACTGTAGTGAGCTGCCTCAGATCTTCTCATTACAAGAAGCTCTCCTTAGATAGTGGTTCCTGAGAATAGGTCTCTGCCAGTTTGCCACAGTGATAAGTGGTGGCCCTGTCTTCTTTGTCAAGTGTCAAAACTGATAGCTGTCTCCTGTCTGGTAAATGCACAAGTGAGCTAATTTAAATAGCCAAGAACTGACAGATCCCTCTACTGAACTTCACTGAGAATCCTTTAGAGCTATAAAATACCTTTAGAGGTATTTTTATTCTGTAAAAGCAGACACTTAGATTCCATGGCAAATACAGATTCAAACACTGACAGAGGTAGATGCTTTCTACCCTGTCAGTGTATTTCACTCACAGATCTTCATATGGTTTGTTTACAGCAATTCCTCAGTTTTCTGAATACAAACAATGTTGTTATTTTTATTTATTAATTACCAAGCAGCAATGCTTAGAGTTGCATTAGTCTTTCAGTTTATATATATACACACACACAGAGAAAGATGTCAGTATTCAATGAGGCAAAATGATGTTTCATGGGAAGACATCACAGGCCCAGCACATATTGCAATGTTTGATTTCACCTACACAAAAATTTATGAGCAGTTTGGAATGTTACTTGTGCAAGATGTCCCTTTCTGTTATAACTGGTAAAGTTTCACCCAGACAAGTTCTAGATAAGAGATCCTGCATACAACTTGTCAAAAGAGTAATGATTTCAAACCCACTTTACATTCTCAAATTTCTCCTGAAAAAAACAGTTGCTCTGGAAGAGGAAAACCAGGATAATTCAGCACAAGCTTCCTCGCAAGTAGATTGGAATAGTAATTTTAAAAATATTTATGATCATGTGTATTCAAAAACTGACAACACTAAATCCGAATATTGAAACCCTGTACATGCAGACTTCTGTTACCAGGAGCAGTAGAAACTACAAACTCAAGACCTCCTGGCACCATCAGATGCAAACCTAAAAGCTGCCTTTGGCCCAGCCTTCATTGGTATCTCATCTCTCCCCCTGCATATCGGTATTGCCAGATATGTATTCACAAGGGTTTATTCATCCCCAAACGCCACTTCAGTCACCGTAAATACAGACTGCATTCACAACTACTTTTGTTAAAAGCTTTTTTATAGAAAAAATGTGCTTGCACCTGACTCTTGGACTGCATGGTCATGGTGTTGTCTCCCTTTTCCTGAGTAGTTGAGAGCACTCACAGACAGCAGAAAGCAAATTCTCTTTTCCTCTCTGCCAAAAGGATTTGAACACCCATTTCAGGAACATGCTTCAGTCACCACATTATGAAGTAGGGCAGCCAGCACAGAAGTTCAGTTCAAACTCCAAGGTGCACAATGAAGGAAGCTCTCCTGCCTCTTCCCTCCCTCCCTGGAGCTTTGCACTGTGATGAGGCAACTGTGACAAGAGATGCCCACTCTCTACATGCAAGACACAGGTCAGAATGGCTGAGGTTACTCTGAGGAGAGCTGCTCAGTCTTCCCTGCCATTTCACTTCAAATACACACACATTGGGGCATCCTATTTTCAAGGCTACAGAGTCAGTCTGATGTGTTTCCAAACAAGTGAATCGAGTCTGACAGGAAGGGCAGAAGGAAGACATCCTGCTTTTAAAAGCAGGGGTTGAAACTGAGGTCCCCCAGTTTCCCTCAGACAGGTGACAGAAATGGTGCTCCAGCCTGGAGACATGGGCCCTCTCCTGGAGGTGGGATCCCCATGTTCTCTCTCCTGTTTCAGCAAATGCCCCTCACCATTGGTTCAAAAGAGAAAGCGTCAGATGGAGAGACTATGACACCTAATCCCAGAGCCAGTCCCTGGATAGCAGTTTTACCTTTATCTTCCCAAATCAATGAGAAAAATTAACTTCCTGAGCCTGAAAGCTAGCCCAGTTCTATCTAACAGCCACATCCTTCTGCTTTGCAACACTAACCCTTCATTTCCTCAAACGAAAACGTTTCATTTCATTTTACAAGCACTTTTTCATTTAAGCTTTCTCCTCTTCTCCTGTTTTTCCACTTCACTGAGGCAATGTGAAACATTTAATTTTCATCTGAGAGGCAGATTTGAAGAGTTCGGCTGTAGCTTAAGTGAGGCAGAGCACAGACTGTATATTGACGTGGTTATGTACTTCTAAGTGATCAATAAATTATTGATTATTTAACTGTCACACTTTGGCATCTCTTCCATGTTCTAACGTCACATTGGGCTAAACTTAAATACCTGGGGTGACATTTCCTTGCTTCCTCCTAAGCAACACTGTAAAACAGTTTTCTCCTTGATCCACTGTTCTGAGATGAGAGATGTGACACAAATCTAGCCTTTGGGTAAGCTGCCTCTCTTCCACTGGTAACACTGGGATGGCGACTCTTAACCTCTAACTCTCACTGAAACATGGCACATTTTAAGTTTCAGAGTTGTACCAGTATCCAGGAGAAGTCATCACCAAAGCCATATATCAGGTTAGGAGTGCAGTGAAGCCTTGCAATCTCAGCTTAACTCCCTGCACCACAGGCACTGTAGCTCTCCATATGCATTTATGGTTTATACTTACATAGCATAATTTTCTTATTTTTAAAACAAGAGAAAGGCATTTTCAAGGAGGTTTATTTTTTATGTTATCCATTTTCTAGTCTCATATTGCATATGAACTAATTCTTATTCCAAGTGTAGGAATATAAAACAACATCACCCTGATCAGAAATAAAGGCTGTGAGCAGCATGTAATACTCTCAAATTTGTGAAAACAGGAAGATGGGCAAACACGGAGAGGCTGGTTTGTAAAACATCTAGTCTGGAAGAATTACTAGTCCCAAAACTCACTTAAATAGATTCAGGTGAGAAGATGAATGATATTATACCACAGGAATAAGCTGAGACATGAAAAATACATACCAAGAAAAGAAAAGTTATTTCCTTATCAACTGGAGAGTGCAGCAGGCACTTCAGCTGTTAAGTACATGTAAAAATAATGCCAGAGTCCATGAAAAGAGTATTTCAATATAGTGGAAACAGCCATTTAATGGAAAATGCTAATTAGAGAACAAAAAAAAGACATCGTTATCCAAAATAATGTTAGTCATGGATCTAAACTCAAGCAAAGACAATGGCAGGTATGGCCCAGTGTACCTCTCTGAATCTGAGTAAGCAATGGTTGGATTGACCTGGTATGTGTGCATATCTGACAATGACACAGATGGACAATTTAGCAGAGAGCTCAGGAAAAATATGAGTGTTTGCACATACAGCAAGCAACACTGAAGTACATCTTCCTGACATTGTTTTCAAATAAGAGGTTACAATCCTCAGAAACACAAAGCAGTCATCATTATACAACCAACACTAGCAACCAAAAGCTAGATTTTGGCAATAGCTTCAGCATTCCACATAAAGGAAAAGTGCTCTTAGTTTTTCACATGATGACATTCTAATCCAATCCAATTCTAATCCAATCCAATTCTAATCCTGCTTTTAGGACCATCTCCCTTAACCCACTTTCTCATGGGCACTCATCTGCCAATTAGGATTTGCCATCTCACTTCTGTGGGCCCACTTCTCTAAGAGAAGTTGCACAGAAATCACAGCTCAAGAGCAGGTGGACCCAAGCCATCGTTGTGTTTTTCTAATCACAGGCTATCCAGGGACTGGGAAGGACTAACTGATTTTAGAGGACTTGGAGGCTTATCAAGGATGCATCTCCTCACCCACCCCTGCTGTCCTCTCAAGTGCTTCTGAACTCTCACAATATGCATCTTTATCACCAATCTGCCCACAGCACAGATTCATATTGGGCTTCAAATTCAAGTCCTTAAAAGGTCTTTATCTGGCTATGTGCTACTGATGGCACAGGGGCCTCACTGCAGAGGTTCTGGCACCAGATTAATAAAAAGAAGCTACAGCGCTTTCAGATTCCAAGCAGGTTTTTCAAAAGGCCACAGGAGCAAACATTTTATCTCAAGATGAAACAACAGAACTCCTACAACTCCTGGAATGGGGACACAACATTGCCCCTGCTGAAGCAAGCCAATGGAATGTGAACACACCTGAGCTAGTCTGCACAAAGCTGGCTTTCATTCTTCTCCTTTATCCATTTTCCAACACTTCGAACTACTAATATATATTAAGTAAATTCTAGAGAAACTTATTTTTTGAAGCTGCAACTTCTACTTTTGCCTTCCTGATTTTTGTCTAACACTGGACTTTCTAGCAAACATTTGACTACAAAAGGCACAGAAGGGGCAAAGAGATCATGCATTCGTTACACCAGTGCACTGGCAAATTTGCTTCATATTCAGATGGAAACCATTTGGCTCAGAGGCATTGCTGCTTAGTAAATCAGCTGTAATTTCCATTATTCTCATTATGCTACAGGGGCATCCAGCCCAAAATGCCTGTTTGGATAAAGTAGATGGAAGCACCAGGCAACTGCCCGGATCCAGCTTTTGTTCTTCAGTGACAGAAGGCTCTGGAAAATGCCATGAAGGAGTGCACAGCCATGCCAGCAGAGATCATTTAATACCCCTGAACTCTGAAACCCGCTCGCTTGTAACCTGGATCTGATGCCAACCCTCAGGATAGGAGTTCCCCAGCAGGATGCCAGTACTGAAGCATCTCCTGATGTGCCTCATGGTTTCTTTACATGGAAAAGCTGTCCTCTAGCTCAGCGGTGGTAAATGAGTTGCCCCACTGTGTGTCTCGCCTGGGCAGCTGTCTCCATGCTGAGAGCAGAGCCCTCAGGACCAGTAGCCCTGCAAGCACAGGGTGGCATGGTGGCACACAGGGTATGTCCTTGCTGCAGGACAGCATGGGAGGGAAGCAGCACTCTCAAGTGCTCTCACTGCCTCCGAAAAGTGGCTGAGAACAACATATACTCTGCCTGCCTTTGCTATCTCAAAGTCTTACATCAGAAGAGATGAAGAATTAAAACACTTGCAAACTGACTTCTTCTCAGTCCGCTCCCCAAAGCTCAGCAGCGGAACAGGCAGGGGACAAAAATATTTTTCCACTGCACAAAGCTGGACCCATGAGGCCCCTCTCTCATGGACAGACAGTGGGAAGTGCTGGGTATCAGCAGTTTCACTTGAAGTCCATTTATCTGTAACACAGTGCCAGACTGTAAACTTTTTACAAGAGCTTTCTGGGGAAAAAATAAAAATAAAAAACTACATGTATTTGACCTCTCAAGTCTTAAAAAGCCCTTGGGGAGTTCTATCAGACATGTACTGTGCAAACTGAACATGGGCATTGGGAGGAGTGGGAGATGTGTCACCAACACCTGCTGCCTGGATGGGCGTCATGTGCAGGGCAGCGAGAGGTCTGCAGGCAGATGTGCTGTGTTTGATTGCAGACCACGGCAGAACATGAGCTCAGCTGCTAACAGGCATTCCTGGGCAGACAGATGCAGTAACTTCCACAGCAGCTCCAAGCTATTATGTAGGTTTCACTTGTGATGTTGGACTAACCCTTTGAAGAAGTAGTGCCCAGGAATCCCTTCAATTGTGTTTCCAAATGAACTTTTTCCCCTCAAACAATCTTTCTTATCCACTTAGGAAAAGCCCAGTCTAGCCTCTATTAGATACTTCTCTAACAGGAAAGTTTGCCAGACCCAACATTTTAAACAGATTTTGTCTTTTGTATTCCTTTTACTTAGCATTTGCCATTTCATACATGACTTCTTAGGAAATAAAGCATCTGGTTTATTAATAAAGAGGATTATTTCTAGAACATCAGTTTGGCTTAAAACAGCTAAAATTCAAATTGCTGCTTTTCAAAATCACCATGGAATACTATAAGTTGAAAAGCTGTTACTTTAATAAGTCATGCAATTTTTCAGCATTTAGCTTAAATATGGCTATGTATCATCACCTGTTCTGCAAGCCAGCTGCTCTCAGCACATGCTGTCTGAGACTGAGTTTGCTGAAAATACGAGTTACAACAGCATCATCTCATTTTTCTTTCTTAGCTTTTTCTTTACACTTATATCACTTGCATCCGACCTTTCAACCTTGTTCAGGTGCTTAATCCTTAATCAGGTTAGTGATTAGAAGATCATTTTAACTTTGTTACTAGAACTTCTCCCCTGGAAGAGCCCCAGATTTGCCATTAACGGGTATAGAGCTGGATATGAATGGCTGGCTGCCTGCTGCTGCTGTAGCCTGCAGACCCAGAAGGACTCAGCAGAGGCACAGGATGCTGCAATGACTCCCTGTTAGCCAAGTTACTTCACAGGGAATATTGTAACCTATCAGCACACAAACCTCATCTTTGCCTGACTCAAGAGAACAGGATACCTGAGAGGGAAGGCAGAAGCTTTTCTGTCTTAATAGATGTTTGCCATATCATGTTGCATTTGGTTATCTTCTTGAATCCATCATTCACTGGATACATCTACCACATCAAAGTTTTGAAGAAGCAGTCATCAAGCAGACAAGACAACTTAGCTAAATGTCAGAAGACTTTTAGTCCATACCTTGGGGGCAGAGTGAAGCTAGGCTCATCTATGTACCACATCCAGCTACACCATGTTAGGCGAAATCTCTGCTCCCTGAAAACACTTGGCCCTTGTGCCTGCCATGGTTATTGAAACTGCATCTTGCCAAATGATCCCCAGTACTGGTGCTAAAGAGGTGAGTCACGCAATCGCCTGAGAATTTCCAAGGAGAGTACATGCTTCAGTACAACATGTTGTTCTAGTTCTCAGAGAGGCTTCTTCACATTCAAAACCTGTTCAAGGACAAAGCTACAACAAGCAATTACTGACAGCAAAGCGAACGGCAAGGAAACACGCCATTCTTTGCTGAGGCACTCCAAAATTTATTGTTGCTGTTGGCTTTGTAGCTGTTTCTGGTTTTCAGGCTGTTAGAGACTGAGTGCTACCCTATTACTGCTGCATCCAGAGCTTTAGCTGTGCTTACAAGTCCTAATGGGCAGCAAGGAGAGGAAGCAGTGCAGCTACTCTCCTGCCAGCTTCATGCAGCAGTTCACTGACCAATCACACATCACAGATGTGACCTGGCTGCTCTGCAGCCTCTAGTTCAACCCCAGTACAGTGGCAGTCCGATGGCAAGGCGGCTCTATTTCCCTTCTGGGTGCCTCAGGAGACACAAACTGGCCTCCTGAACTACATGATAACATTTTGATGACTGTGGTGACACCTGCCAAACAAATGAAATTGCAACTCCGAACAGACCACTTTATTCTTTCTGTACATACAGGCCATTAATTCCCCTAGCCACAGTCCAGCGTGATGATGCCATATCTATTTCATAGACAGGGAATGGAATACAGAAGAAAACAAATTGTTAAAGGCCACCAGAGAAATCCTTTTGCAGAGCAGAGGTGTGGACTGGTACCTCCCAAGTCTCAGATTAATACACTACATAAAGGTCCCTCTTCCTTTTGTAGTTTTGGGACTAACTGATCAGAAGCTTTCTATGCAGTTTGGTAATAGCAGGCACTGCAGATGTCCTGCAGGACCTAAATACTGCATAGTTCTGCATAATGTCAATAGACTGATGTAGGAACATGATGATCCAGCTACAGCTTGCTGGATTTGTAGATACTCACACACACAGAAGCTAAACTGAGAAGGTTTCTGGCTAACCAAAAATGCCTCCAAACAATTCACAGACCAAATATCCAAAGGCAGTATTGACTGGCCTAAGTCCTCGCTTTAATTGCAGGAATAAAACGGGCAACAAATTTGCAAATGCATCGTACACTGCAATGAGATGTGTTTTGCATATAAGGGAATCAGGACTAGGATACTCCAGACTCCCTGTGGCTAATGGCAGCAGCTTGGATCTTTTTGTTGCTTACTAATCTGGCCTGACCAAAGGCACTAGGGTCAGAAGTCAGGACTGAGCTGAGTTTTCTGCTGGGTAGGTCAAGCACTCCTTAAGAGTGGAAGATGCAATGGGAAAATTCATCATCTCTGATGAGGCCATTGCTCCAATTAGGTCTTTTAAAATCAGATACTTATAAAAGGAAACTTAAATGCCTGGACAGGTGCAACTGACAGTTTTACTTTCTGCCTTACTTTGTCAAAGCTGAGATAGGGTTTGGACTCAGATGTATGTCTTGCCTCTTCCCACACTTCACTGACAGATTGAGGCCTGAATTTTGTGTCTAACTATAGTTGATGGCACCTCTTAGCACTGTTTTAAGCAACAAGCAGATGTCACTATGGCCTCTAATACATTGCTGGACATAGCTTTAAAGAATCATGATTTTATTGAAAACATTTCCAGTTTGTGTTAGTATTACAAAATCAAACAAGTAGAATAAAGAGAAAGTTCGAAGTGTTTAACAGATAACAGTTTCTGCTTCGTGACATGCAGGAAGTATGTGTCACAAGCAAAAGGCTCAGAAAATCAAATCCTGGCCTCAGCCAAAGAAGCAGGCATTGTCCATACTGCTTCATTTCCTGGCCACTTTTTATCAATTAGTAAATATCTGGCAATTGAAATGTCTCCTGCACTCTGTCATATATAAGAAATGGATCCAGAAGCAACACAAAAGAAGGAAAAAAAAATACAAACAACAAACCACAAATAATTCTTGGACACCCACAGGTAGTTTGGTATTAATATAAATCACCACCCCTCCATGGGACAGTTACAGAACATTTAATTTGACTTTTTAGGCCTTTTCCCCCTATCTAAAAAGCTCTTCTTAAGATTAGAATAAAATGCACCAGCTATAGTCTTTAGGTCACTATAAAGCAGTGCTGTCCTCCTCACAGGAGGCTTCAAGACAAAAGCATTCAGAAGTTCCCACTGGTGTAATGACATTGAGGAGGAAGACAGGAGGTATATGTGAAGTCAATCAATTCATCTGGAAAACTAGTAAGTACTGTCAAAACATCAGTCTAACTGTACACATAAGAATCAGTAAAAAATCCCAGTAAAAATATACTTCAGGATTTGATCCAAAGTTTATAAACAACAATAGCCAACTTCACTTTTTTTTTTTTAACTACCTATCTAGGCTGTGGCATAAGCTTTAGTCTCTTAAATTATATCTGTCCACTTCAATACCACCTTTTGCCTGAGAAAATTAAGTAGATTCAACTTCATAACAGCTTCTGAGTCAAGGAAAATATTATTGCTTTGGCTGCCTGGATGGAGAGTAAAGAGAGTGAATAATCAGCCAAAATTTTATACTAGATGCCTGCAATAGAGAGAAAAGCAATCCTAATTTTCCATCAATATAGGATGTTTATTTTAAGAATAAATATTCCAAGGAGTCATACATACTTGCAGAACAGTTATATACAATGCATTTAATTACCAGTGCTGTAAATGAATTACTTTCACTTGTGTAACACAACAGGAATAAGTGGTCTCTAGTTCACTACGATCAGTTACTTTCAGGCAAAAAGGAAGACATAGCAGTAAAGCACTCACTCTAACTGCTAGCACCATAATGGAAATGAGAGGAGTTAGTTTATCCAAGGGTATTAATTTGACCATGCTCTACAAGACATATGTACAGATAAAAAAAAAACAGTTCAGGTAAATGCAAATTATCTCACTCCTACAGTGGTTTGCAGGTCCCATGAATTTGCATTACTTTAAAGAAGCCTGTATTGCCAGGTTATATTTCTCAGGTAGAAAATACTGCGTGCGTAAAGTCTGTAATTTGCATATCTTTCAGTCGCCAGAGGATGATGCTTCAGCTTCAGAGTGCTGGGGATGTCAGCAATTTTAAAATCAAAACCAGTTTCATTTAAAAGCCTAAACAAGCTTAAACAGCTAGATTCTCAATGGAGCTGAACACCCTCAACCTCCCTGTAACTCAGTGGGTACACAGAGTGCTCAGAACCAGCACTGACCTCAAGCACTGCTTCTCAGACTCTGTGTAACCCTCCATAGGTAGCCCTCGCTCACATACACGTGCACTCATGCTCAGAAACTAACTGCACCAGTGTGAGGCTCAGGCAGGGCTGGAGTGTTAAGAAACCCCAAGCTCTGGTTGCCTCTGACAACTCTCCTGTTATGCCATAGGCATTATTTATGAAAGCTCTGCCCTCTAACCCAGGACTCCTGCATTATAAGCAGTGCTGAGCTCACCAGATGCTATTTTTTTCACAGCATTTTGCATGACTTGGGCTATCAACCACTAGCATACACAGCATCCAAACCCTGCACAGCCAATAGAGTAATTTCCTCATGGGCTTTTCTTGCTGCAGTAGCTTTATCCTTTCCAAAGATTAATGAATTCCTCTTTGCAATGCCCTGTGACATTACTACCCATTTACCCACAGAAGAAAGATTGCATGACTGCTCCTAGTACAGACTCATGTTGTATAATCAAGCCAGATTGTTTCTTTAGTATCAATTCATGTAGTTCATCCTTTAACTTAAATCAGTAAGGATCAAAATAGGTTATGACTTCTATGCATACAAAAAGGCGTGAGACAGTCTGTAAACAGCTGTATGGATTTTGTGAAGCTTGAAGGATGACTCTGTGGGAAGCATGGAAAGTTGCACATTTTCAAGTAGTCACAACAGAAGGGAAATGTCATCAATGCAAGGGCGTCTCTCACGAATGCCAGAAACTAAGTAGGATTGTGGAAATTATTAAAGCATATTGCAGTGCGACACTCACACCTCAACAAATACTCCTTTATACATATATATATATATAAAAGTGAAAATTTAGGGAGAACCCATCAAACCACACTGCGATCTATATTCCTGTAAGACAGCTGTCTATAATTTTCTCTCTAGGCAGCTCTTTAAGGAAGAGACAGATACAAGGAAAAAGCAGCAGCTGGAAGCAATGGATTTCCTGAGAATGAAAAGTCTGTTTTCAAGAAATTTAAAAAAAAATCCAAATGAAATAAAACCATATGTGCATTGATTCTTTTATTTATTTATTTATTTTGGTAACAAGAACCAGCGCTGTGAAAATAAAAGAATAATAAAAAAAAAGACCTTTGTATTCTAGGACAGTAGAAATTTTTCTTATGTCTGAGGAAATTTCAGACAGAGAACAGCTATGGCTCAAGAAAATGTATTTTCTGAAATGCGTGGTTTATCAATTTGATACATTTACATTGAAGAATGTTAAAAACCCCATGCAAAACAACAGAAACATAAGAGGTATGAGTCAGCAATAGGACAGGATCAATCTTTCACTTGATTTAAAAGAGCTTGAAGAACCTCTTAAACATGGAAGCATTCAGAAGCAAGAAGCTTGAGGAACATTATAATTTTTTCAGTCTATAGAGTGGTGACTGTTCGGACAGATTTAATGGGTGTTTTGCAAAAGCCCTGTAGTCATAGTGAGATCACTACATTGTTTTTACACTGCATATGTGTATGGAAATCTGTATATGGTATTTATGTGCTACATTATATCTACATCGTATGCTAAGATTTCATGTGACCCATACAAGAAAGTGCTTCCTGCACTGAAAAAACAAGATTTGTATTCTATTTTAATACAACTGACACTCAGTGAAGAAGGGTCTGTAATACCCAGATTGTGCAAAGCCACCCTCACCCTTTAAAGAAGGAACTGTTGGCTTTCCAACAGAAACCTGCTGTAACTGCACAATGGAGATGAGATGTCATGGCTAATGGAGATTTCATTAAAATCATGCAGTGAGATACCATTGAGCTCCAGTGAGGAGCTCCTTCTACTGCTGACTAGAGTATAATGGAAGCATACCCTGCACAGAATTTTTGAGGACAATATCCCCCAGTTAAAAGTTTGTTTCATCGTGCATCCATGTGGAATAACTGTAGATAGCCTCATTTCAGATGGCACAAAAAGGCCAGACTTCTGAGACTGGCCACACAGAATCCAAAATGTTACAGGTTTTATCAGTCTCCAGACTTGTTTCACCACCATTTGCATTCATAGAATAACAGAATAGTTTGGGTTGGAAGAGACCTTTAAAATCCAACTGCCCTGCAGTGAGCAGGGACGTCTTTAACTTGATCAGGTTGCTCAGGGCTCCATCCAACCTGACCTTGAATGCTTCCTGGGATGGGGCTTCTACTACCTCTGGGAGCAACCTGTTCCAGTGTTTCATCACCCTCATCATAAAACATTTCTTCTTTACATCTAGTCTGAATCTACCCTCTTTTACTTTAAAACCATTACCCCTTGTCCTATTGCTACAGGCCCTACTAAAAAGTTTGTCCTCATCTTTCTTATACACCTCTATTAATTTTCTCCTATTCTTATTTATAGGAAACATATCTGGAACACCTCTGTAAAGTGTCACAACATGACTGCAATGCTCCTAAAGGAGAACTCTAAGCTATGTACGGAACAGAAGCGAAGCTTCTTAATCCAGGGTGAAATTAAATGTCCAACAAATGGTGAAACAAGATACCTAATCTTCATCTTATCAAGAAGGCAACTTCATTGTTTGTCTGGTGCACTAGAATTACATTTTCAGAAGTCTATTTAATCCCTCTAAGATGTCATTGCTTTGTTTTGACTCTCCAGCTACACTGGAATCAGTTATCTCCTATCTTTTTAATTATTTTGTCCAAAACATAACTTACTCTCCATTGGTTCAATCACCCTCTACAATGAAAATCTTAAAGGAGATCATTTTGCTTTGGTTTCACTTCTCTTATTCTGCAGGAAAGAATAAGGATGCTGAAAAGGTGCCTTATAAACCCATTGCCAGCTGTGCTGTCTTTGACTGGGTGGAGTTCATTTTCTTCATACTAGCTGATATGGGGCTATGTTTTGGATTTGTGCTGCAAAGTGTTGATAACACAGGGATGTTTTTGTTACTGCTGAGCAGCACTTACACACAGTCAAGGCCTTTTCTGCTACTCATACCACCCCCCTAGCAAGTAGGCAAGAGGTGCACAAAAAAGTTGGGAGCAGAAACAGCTGGTACAGCTGACCCCAACTGACCAAAGGGATATTCCATACCATATGATGTGATGCTCAGCAGTAAAACTGGGATGGAGGTTGACAGTGGGTACAGCTGCTCAGGGACTAGCTGGGCATCAGTCAGCTGGTGGTGAGCAATTGTTTTCATTTGCATCATGTGTCTTTCTTGGGCGCTACTTCTCTCTCATTGTTATTTTCCTTTTCATTACTATTTCTCCTCTCCATTATTAAACTGTCTTTATCTCAACCCATGAGTCTTCTCACTTTTCTGACTCTCTCTCCCATGCCACTTCAGGGAGGGAGTAAATGAGCAGCTGTGTGGTGCTTAGTTGCTGTCTGGGGTCAAACCGTGACACCAGAAGAGCAAGATCTCCCTCAGTGACAGTGCTGTGGATGGAAGCTACAGTCTGCCTTCCTGCATAGTCACTTGCAGACACTTACGTTAAGAAAACCATTCTGGATACAGACCTCTGTGAAGGATACAGTGCTGCTGCAGGTGATAGAAGGTCTGGGAGGTTGTCATAACACGGATAGGGCAATAGGTCTGTTAAATTTCACTATGGGCTATTCCTGGCCTTAAAACAGCCCTATTTAGGAGCACAAGAAACTCAGAGGTGCAAGTTCAGTACAGCTGAAGTTACTGGAACTGAAGTTACTGGAACTGCCTATAGAGCAAAGCAGCTACCCAATTGCTGAAACCCCTGGTTTCAGTAGTAAGAATAAAACTAGACAAAAATCCAGCAAATGAAAAAAAAGTCTTGAGCAGTTTTGGAAGACATTTAATCCTTATCTCAATTCAGAGCTTGGTATCATTATATTTCTCCCACCAGTTTCTCTGAAGAAGATTCACAATATTTTTTGTGATCACAAACATAAATGTTACAGAATATCTTTAAAGCTTTAGTTGAAGTAAGTTCCACAGCAAGCTGAAATTGAGAGGCCAAGTACTGCAAGCAGCTGTAGTTAGAGCCATACTGGAGCTCTTAGGACACCTGAGCTGCAGCACTTACAGGTTCCCTATAAGTCACTAGCACTTCTATTGAAGTAGCTACATACTTCTGTAGCATAAGCTTTTAAAGGAAAAAAGGCTTTGTGACAAATTAAAAGTTTCAAGTATCTAACAGCATCTTACAGCGATGTTCAAAAGTTGCTGACGTGGAGTCATTAGTCTGCCTTTATTCACTGACGCACATAACTTCCTTATGGTGCTATGATGTTAAAGCTAATGAGAATACAGCCTTTTCACACTCACATTTTGCTCAGTCTGAATCTTTAATGTTCCTATTTTACCATCATAGATAAGTAAAAAAGTCCTACTTAATAGCAGTGCACAAATGAGTAATACTACTGCCTGTTAAATTTATCTTTGCTTCCTTCACGTGAGGTATGTTTTAAAGCATCAGTCTACTTTCAGATCTGCAGTGCAAACCTGCTACAAATTTAATGCACTGAGGCTAAACGCAAGTATGTAGCCCAAGCCTGTATTTTTGAGAGATATAACTCTAGGAAGTGAGAAGTAGTCAAGAATCCACCTAACTCATTACCATTTTGTCCTGTTTTTAAAATTTGATCAAAGGTTGAAGGAAGGCAAATACATGCACACATTTGCTGTTCAGGGTCTCTAGTCTCTCTTCCCATTCTAGAAAGGAGCTCTTCTGGGTTGGGTTGCTCCAAAGTATAGATGCAGATGTTAAAAATTTGGCTTTTAATGAGCTATCAGCAATCTCTGTGTATTGTTCTGTGTGTCTCTTACAAAGAAAAATATGCAAATTTCCAGACCAAGTGTTTTTTACACTGCTGTTGGAAGATGCAATGAAGAAATTGGTTGACCTGAAGTGGGACTAAGCAGCAATTATATGGTACAATCTAAAGCCAGAAGATATAAAATATAGCAATCCCCAACCAGAGGAGAAAGATTTTAATACATTACTGCCAATGATAAATAGTAGAACTTGTACTCGCATGAGCTACTACATATGGGAGTTTCTTGGGAGTTTTTAAAAGTCTATACATTAAGGGTTTTGTTTGGTTTTGATTTTGTTCTGTTGTTTGGTTTGGTTTTTTTTACAAACAAGTAACTGTGCAAATCAGATCTGAAGAAAAAACACAGCACTCAACAGAAGCATGTGCATTTATCATGTGCTTGTGGATTCAGAATCCAAAAGATCATATTAAAACACTTTTTAGAGATAAATGCTGGACTTCCTATGCTGTAGATAAAATCTTATTCCACTACTGTTCATGGGACTACAATGCCAATTTTCCTCAATGCAATGCTTTTTGCATTAGAGCAGGTAAATGATACTGCTCAGGTTCAATAAGCTGGGAAATACAGGTCTTATTGCTCATCCTTATGTGGTGAGCAGAATGGGTATAACTTTTAAACTGGTTTTCTAATACTGCATTTGATCAATCACGAGCCAAAACAGTAAGCTCTCCTTCAATATCTAAGAGATGGTTTTTGCATCATTTGCCCTCAGTTCACACATGAGATACAGGAAATGCCATTGCAAAAAAAATGACTAGGAGAGAGCAAAGCTAGAGGACATCACAACTGAAACAACAAGATAGTGCCTTGTGTGCATGACCCTTGTGCTAAAATACTTCATTCCCTTCTGCATGATGCTACCCTATAAAAAGGTCAGATAGACTGTATTACCAACCTATAAATAATTCAGGGTTATAAAGCTTCTTATCTGATGTTCAAGATGCAGAGGGCACACAAGAGTGCTCTTTGAATAAAGTCTTCATAAACCTTACAGATCAGAATATATTAAACTGTGCTGCCTTTACCACAACCCCAATGAAGGATGTGTTATTCCCTTAGACTGCATCATATGACACTGGCAGGTCCCTAGGATTGTCTGCACAA
This sequence comes from Actenoides lindsayi, assembly GCA_025331215.1. Taxonomy (NCBI): domain Eukaryota; kingdom Metazoa; phylum Chordata; class Aves; order Coraciiformes; family Alcedinidae; genus Actenoides; species Actenoides lindsayi. The sequence goes on from WTSP01026219.1 coordinate 87,061, forward strand.
GTCCCCAGTGAAAATACATTGCAAAGAAGTTTAGTCACCCCAGCTCCTGACTCAAAGGCTGAGTGTACAGGTTAGACTAGGCTCAGAAGCTAGAAAGAAACCATTGATTTGCATGTGGGATATTTCACAATAGACTTTGTACAAGTACTAAATAACAGCTCATATCTTCCACGGTGAGCCTTGGTCTAAATGGTCAGGAAATAAAAACGTGCTTTCTATCACTCCAGTGCAAACACTAATACTCATCAGAAATTAGGATAACAGACTCCATACTTCCATACTCTAAACCCATACGTTGCTGCACCTGCAAACTTAAATATGCCAAAAAAATGAACACATTCTGGTGACAGCTTTCATGCATCTATCCATACATTGACATTTTCATGTAACTCCCAGCTTGCTTTCTCTATTTCTCTTAGTAGAGAGATTTTAAAGAGTAGTATCAGAATTTTTGTTTTCAAAACTATTTGAAGTATTTTAGCATATGACTTCTCAAGTTGTTGAAATAGACCTGACATTAAAGTCCAAAACACTAGCCATTTTAGAATCTCATCTTCTGAAAATTATTAACAAGTATTAAATAATTTTCTTTCTTTTCTTTATTTGTGACTTAGAAAGGTCATTCTGCTTCTGTATAAAATGAAGAAGGAAAGAGACGGCTTTGGAAATGACCACACTTTACTAGAAAAATCAAAGTTAAATGGTTTTTTTTCTACATGATGTTTTAAAATACTTGAAATAAAGCAAAAATGTACCCTTAATTTCTTTGAACCAATTTTCCTCTTTTTATATTTTCCCATTGCTTTTATGGATTAAAAAAAGTGCTTCAAGAAGAAACATCTGCTTGACCTTAACGCGTACAATCTGTCCATTGTCTCCTATGGAAAACAGAAATTACGTATATTTCCCAGCTTTTTTTCCTCCTCTGCAGTGGAAAATTGAAAATGACTTCAGCATACTTATAAGACTGTAGCCTAGACCTGTATAATCCAGCTGGCAATTCTGTAGGCCAAACTGATCCTTTGGGATTTCTCCTACCTGTGCAACTATCTTTTCCTAGGAAAGAGATTGGGAACAGCTGCAGAGAACAACTGTTCAGCACTGACTGATAACTGTCCCTGCCTGCATTGGTACCTACACCCTGAACTGCAGCCACATCATCCATGTTGGTGGCGAGTGTGGTGTCATGATGCACCTAAAATACAGCTCAGCACTCAAGAAAACTTATCAGTAGGAATGGGAGAGATGAGGGGGAACCACGATCTATCTCTGACAGCTGCTGGGGATAGATCTGCAAAATTATTATCTGGATATGTTGCTATCACTGCTGGTTGTTTAAGTATCAGCCCAAAGTACACTACATGCTACACAGGCACGTAAAAATGACAATCTCTGGCTTAAATGGAGGCATGCTGTCCTGTATTATATGGCTGCCAAGAAGAGACAGCCCTGAATTCCTTTCTCACATCTTTGAGCACATGTGTAGAGAAGCAAGCTAGCTGCCTATCTGATCAGGGGTAAAACATGAGGGAGCCAGCCCTCACCTCCTACCCTGATGAGCCAGACATCCAGCACAAGCAAAAGACCCCACTAGTCAGGCCAGGTAAAAAATGCAGCGCTTCTCCTCGAGGCTGCAAATTACAATTTTCTCAGAACAAAGTACGGAAGTGAAATTTTTTTGGATGGCAAATCCTTTCTAAGGTGCCTTGAGGAGCAGCACAGCTATATACTGCAATTTACAGAAAGACGATGAGCTGTGACTGAAGCCCACACTCCCCTAGTTAAATCACTCTTTCTACAGGACTGAATTCTACCAGAGACCTGCTGCAATCAATCACATTCTCAGAGAATAAGAACTGCAAGAACATACAGTGGCAGAGCAGCATCTCAAATGGGAAGAGGAAAAGGAAGAAAGAATACAAGGAGAAATGGTCATGACTTCCATTTTCTAAGTATTAATCTTCCTTTTTACTTGTTTATCTTGTGCTGAGATTCTTATTTCTGATAAAAAAAGGAAAGCAGGTCCCAAATGCATTATATAAGTGCCTTAATAATATAGTCTTAAAATTTTTAAGAGTGCTTACAATGTTTATTTCATTTTATTTTGGTGAGAGAAATAATAAATATTAATGCAGAGAGTACATTATCAGTTTACATTCATTTTGCTGGCTGTTAAGTCGCTGTGAATTCCCCACTCACTCTTATTACTCATTGCTATTTTCCTGCTCCCACAGTAGCTGTAGGAGTGAACTCTCGGCTGCTGTCTGTCCGCAGTACATAGCTGTCTCTCAGTCAGCTTTAAAGCATTAACAGTCATGCTCTGACAAATCTGCCATGGTAGGAACAGGATTAGGTCTTAATGTTACTTTAGTAGGATAAGAACTAAGCCTTGAATTCTCGCATATGTTACACAAACACACACACACACCCCAGCAAGCAAAATACCTTCAGTAATTCAAGAGCCCTGTAGTACCTCGGCTTTACACCATTTGTTATCAAGACTATTAGGTAATTCAATCAACAGGAGTCCTGTGTCGTATGAGTCATAGTGTGGGGATGGACAAGCGGTTCCAATGAATGATACCAAAAGAGCCCTGCCAAGGTACCATGGCAGAGCCCAGGGAAGGCACAGTGAGGGATGCTGAGCACAAAGCACCATGCCAACAGCCTGCCCCGTCTCCTTGGCTGCTGCCACATACCAGAGATTGGCCAAAGTAAAGGTGATTGCTATGCCCAGCAAGCAGCTAAAAAGCGCTGACCACTGAGAACAGTTCAGTGGATGGCAGCAGTGACAATGGCACAGACTGGCTCATGGACTGCATGCAGGCATGAGGCTTTCCAGAAGGCTTTCTCCTTGTGGTCCCATGTCAAATGCCTCCTCTTGCGGCTTTGGCCAAGCCTCCTTTCAGGGGCATGGGAGAGGAGCATAAAGGGACACAACCTGTACATCCATCCTATATCAAAAACTTTGTGCATATTTACCCTTAACACGACTTAATGAACAGGAAAGCTTCATATGTGCATGATAGTCCACACAGTGATTGGTTTTGCCTTAGAGAGCCAAACATCTCATCCAGTGAACCAGCTGCAAAGACATTGCCTCTTCCACACAGTACAGAAATGGTGTGAGAGCAAGCAGTACATTCTCTGAGATCACACAGCATGGGACAAACTTTGCCTTGAGGACTTCCATTGCAGCTTCTTGTCATCATTCTTCAAAGACAACTGTGGCTTCAGGTTAGCACAGGCAAGTGTGACCCCCAGAAGGGGCAGAATTGCAATTGCAACAGTAAATAACAAGTAATTGGCCATAGCTACAGATATCTCTTACACTACAAAAACAAGGTTATAGAGAGGTAAATTATCATAACAATATATAAACCAGAAAAGCCTATTTTGTGCAAAACACATAGCAAAGGAAAGATGTTACAGGCACATCCACTCCTTCAATTTCAAAGGAAACCTAATTTTCTGACACTTTAAAGTACTTCAAAAGACAAAGGTAAATTCTCTGTCACCTTTAATAAGCTGCAGCTGCGACCAAGGAATGAGCAATGACACCAATGAATGTAAAATCTAGAGTAGTTAACTGCTTAGCTGAGGGGACAGTATGTTTGAACATTTGGGAATCCCATTCTTTATTCAAACCTTACTGATAACAGGCACAAAGGCACATAGCAAGACACCAGAAAGAGACTTCCCTTGGCCTAAAACGTATGGCTAAGCTACCCAGTTTGTATTTCTGTAGTGACTTGTGAAACTAAAGATACCAGATCAGTTGAACTTTGCTGAAACATTACAGCATTGGGAATCCACTGCTTCTTTATTATAAGGAACAGTATTATTAATGTCATTTCTAAATAAAAATGGAAGAAATGGATTAAAATACTTAAACAGGGGGCCTATAGGAAAGATAAGGAGAGATTGTTTACCAGTGAGTGCAAGTGATAGGACAAAGGGTAGCGGTTTTAAACTGAAAGAGGGTAGATTTAGATTAGGTATTAGGAAGAAATTCTTCACTGTGAGAGCGGTGAGACACTGGAACAGGTTGCTCAGAGAAGTTGTGGATGTCCCCTCCCTGGAGGTGTTCAAGGCCAGATTGGATGGGGCTTTGAGCAACTTGGTCTAGTGGAAGTTGTCCCCACCTATAGCAGGGGAGTTGGAACTAGATGATCTTTAAGGTCCCTTCCAATCCAAACCATTCTATAATTTATTATTGTAACCACTATTTAACATTTTGCTTAATTTGACCTTGGTCTTAAAATCCTCACTTGTAAGAAAACAGGGAGTGCTCTTACGTGGCACAGCCCAGGTACACATCTGGCTTGGAGGCACATCCTCTCCCAAAAGCAGTGTCTGATGTCTGCATTCTCTGTTAAGACTAAAAGTGCCATGCAGATAGTAAGCAACATGTGCCTGATGATTCACTTACATTTTCTGCATTAATGGAACTATTAAAGAAAAATGATCACTTAGAAAGGGGCAGTTTTAGAGAAGGGAAAATGAAACTTTTTAAATTAAGTTCCTTTTCCCTCCCCAAAAGCTTTTTCTAGCTTTGCTTTTAAACTGTCTGAAAGATGTCAGACATGCAAACCCCTTCCCATGGCACCAACTCCAGGAGGAGCAGAGCTGCAGCAAAAGGAAGAGCAGAGACCAAAGGCAAACATCTGCTGCATTCAGTGGGAGCTCTGTGGTCTCTGGAGCTCTTCCTGATCCTTCCACCTCCATCTGCCCTGTACCATCCACCTCTCCTATGAGCCACTGCTGGAAGAGATGGGTCTGCATCCTTTATTTCTCCTTGCCATCCCACAGCAACCTTCTTGGAGCAGAATCAACTCCTCTCCTGGAAGGTGTACTGCTCTCTTGATTTAGGAGACACCCACTTCCCATATGGTTGTCAGGCAAAGCCCTGAATAGCTCAGGTACCCTTTCAATGACAAACTCTGAGCAGCTGGCTACCACTGCTACAACAGAAACTGCTACTGGATTGGGGAACCATTTAGGAAAATCTCAAAGGGAGAGCAGGAAAAGGGCAAGCAGAAACCAGGAGCTCAGCTCATTCTGATTAGTAAAGCCCTGGGCTGAGTATTGCTTTATTTGCTTTCTCCTTCTCTTGGGTCCTGTACATGTGCAAGGATAAGTCTAAGATACACATGCACTTTTCTCCAGAAGGCAGCTTTTCAGGGAAGATGCTCAGTGAACTTTAAGTTAGGAAACTGTGGCTTCAGTTACCATCACTGTCCCAAACAGCATTAAAACATCTGTGCAGTTCATCTCATCGGCTACCAACTGAATATCTCCTCCTACCTCTTCAGAAAGTATGAAAGCCTCACTCCATTTCCAATGAAGACGCTATCAGTGTTTGAATTAGACAATAGCAAACAACACCTATGTCTGTAGAAAACCAGAGACAAGCCTCACTCAGAAGTGAGCAAGCCACATGTGTAATCATGCCTCATCTAACCATTAGGCAACATGCTTCCTTCAGTGTGTCCCTGCAAAAACCCAGAACCATGTCCCTTCTTTCCAGCAAAACATTTTGCAGACATTGGTAAGATGCTTTCCAGCCTTCCCATAGAACATGCAAGAAGCAGCAGCTATTTTTCTCTGCTCAGTGGCAGGGTTTTGGAGCATGAAAAGGCTTTAGATGCTGCTTTCATGCCACAGAAAGGACCAGCAGTATCCTTCTCAATGTGCTGGCTTCTCAGATATATGCTATACGGATGGTCTTAACAACTGAGGATCAATTTATTTCCCTTCAAAATTAAATGGAATATTCTGATGAAACCCAGTTTCTGCTTCTCACAGGAGGCATTTTCAGAACCATCACACTAAGGATGGCAAAGCTGATTGTATCAGAAGGGCAAAACATCAGGAAAAAGGGTGTTAGTGAAAAAAAGACACAGTAGACAACCTTTCACAATAGGCAAGATACAATTGCATCAAAATCTGTGTCTATCCCTTAAGCTACCTTTAGTGCAGACCTTAAGGAAGAAAAGAAGAAGCCTGTTCTAGAGGAAACACCCACTGACACATACCTCAGCACAGTGTCATTACCTGCCACTGTGGTTTCATTAAAATAATTTCATAAATAACTGGATATATGTCACTTCCATTGCATTCGTCAAGATGACAGCTCTTGCTTTATATAATATAAATAGAACAGATAACAACAGGATTAGTTCAGTTTCATTTAACTCAGCACTGTTAATATTTTTTTCATAAAAATGCACTCAGGAGTCTGCATTGCAATCATCCAGGCATAACTTTGTTATCATGAACTAATTATTATAGACAGTTTGCAATGGCTACACATTTCTGTCTCTAGTAAACAGATTAAATCCCTGCAAGATGTCTACAGCAATAATCATACAAGACTGTTACGGTTAAAACTCCATTTGCTAGGTCTTTTTCCTTAATGTTCTGAATATCACAATCAACTGATTCAGTGGTGAGGCTGCCTGTAGGACTACCAGTGAACATTCAGTATGAACACAGTGACATACGAAAAAATGTTGATATCTTTTGTGGAAGAATAGGAAAAATACATCCTCACTTTCATAATTTTTTCCTCACAGTGAGAAAATGATATATCAGTGCTACAAGATAAACCAAGGTATAAAAAGTTCACCCTTTCCCACTGCACAGGCAGTCAGAAAGAACAAATATTAGCCAACATACAGAGCAAGAGAGAGAGTGGACAGACTACAGTAATGCAGAACACTGCTGATAAGCAGCAGTATTGCCAATGATCTATCTACCACTGAGTAGTGATGTAAACGAAACCCCATCTCACTGATGCCTATTTTTCTACCTGGGCCTCATCACCCTCCTGTAAATTCTTTCCTGGAATTTTCTGGAGTTGACACCAGCCACAGAGTCAAAAAGCAGGCACACCACCCACACAAACCTTTTCTTTGCTTCTGGTGCTTTGGCAGCTCCAGCTGACTGACAACAAATCATAGCTGTTGGATGAGTCCAGGATTGTTTCAAATGCCATTGTCTGTAAAAACTCATACCAATTTACTGGTGCTATGCTCCAATGAAAGGAAGACAATGACAAAATCCATTTTAGAGTGACACCTATACTGTCAGTATTTTGTAAACAGTGTTGAGGCTGATCTGGGTATCAAAAAGGAGCATATAAATATTTTGTTACATCATTTACTGCAGTGATTATATAAATAAATAAATATATTTAATTGTCTATACACAGAAATTGCAGTAAAAGATCGTGGTTGATTTTGTGCAGGCCACTTGTTCTTTGACGTAAAATTCAGGCTTGTAGAAATCTCACAGTACTGTCACAGCACTTAATTGGAAACAGCTATTTTCCACCATTTCCTTTGATAATCTCCCACAGAAGTTTCAGTTTGCTCCTGGTGACAAACTAAACTTGTTGCAAAGTTCCAGAAATTAGGGATACACATCTGCAGAGCCTGAATTATAGATTTTGTAAATAGTAAAAAAACAAACACAAAAAACCAACCAAACAAAACCAAAACAAAACAACGAACAAACAAACTCCACAAAAAAAGCCCAAACATTGAGAAAAACAAAAGGAAAGAAAACAAAAAAACAACCAAGAAAAGGCTGAAGCAGATTATATACACAATGAATCTGCAGCTTTCTACCTTGGTTTTAACCTGAGGGGTTGAAACCAGACTGGCTGGCTAATGCAAGACACACAAGCATTTCCTAGATCCACTTCTATGAAGAGGACGAAAAAATAAATGCAATCAAGTATAATGGAACTTGTTTTTATCACTCAATTGCCTAGAAATTACCAGGTACATTCATACTACTGTTGGAAACCTATTATCATTAATAACAGTATTGATTTCCATTTACAAAGATGTCTTTTAAAGAGATGATTGCCCAATTTGACTAGACAATTCCCTTTTAACAACACATAGAAATCTGTGGCATTATGACCCTCTACTCAACAGCTTGTTCTCTACTTACGCAGTAAAGGGGCACTTGCTCCTATTGTATTTTATGATTTATGGTATAACTCATGCAAAGGTAATACTTTTTACTTTACTGCCCTCCAAGTATGACTTAAAGCTGACTTGGAAGAACGGTATGTAAAATTCCTGCCTGCTCAAGCTGTGTGTAAACAAACTACATCCATTAAAACCATCAAGTGTCCCTATGTTTGTTAAAATGACAACCAGCTAATGGTTCTGGTTTTGTGATATACATTTCACTTGAAAATGGGGCTGTTGGTATTGTTCTGCTAGTCCTTTAAAAGACAAGGCTGTGATGTCTGATGTGCGATGCTGAAGGGGAAAACCTTGTGTAACCTAAGTATTCTGTTCAGGTTTCATCAAAAGGTTGGAACAAATGGCATAATTCTGCTATTAGTCCAGTTGCACGATGGAGCAGATGTCCAAACAGGAGCAGGGATGGTCATAAGTGTCAATCACACTTTAAAAAGGAAAAAAAAGGGCAAAAGCTGTTGCTGATCTGGTGACTGGTCTTGTTGATCTTGTTGCTGATCTTGGGACTACTGCCTAGATCAGTCTGTTCTGAACTACTTGAGAGTGGAAGGGCAGCTGTCAGGAGAAGACTTGACCTCCCTATGCTAAGTCAGTATGCAGTATACTTCCTTCTAGAAGGAAGTTTAAAGAAATTACAGACCTCCCTGTGACTACCTCTCTTCTAGAAATAAAACTTAGGATGCATAATGTGAAAGCATAGACCAACAACAGCGTCACAATTTTCAACAAGGATAATTTGCCAGCAACTCCTAGATTCTAATTTGAGAATGAAGTAATATATTTAAATTACATTGCAGATTCAACAGTTCATAACAGATTTCTCTCAATTACTATGAGAAAAAGCTTTTCTCTTAGTTCTTTTATAATGCTTATTTGCCTTTTAACTATTTTTCCTGCAGGCATATACTATAATGGCATAAAGGCGAATTTTTATGCTGCAATATCTTAAAAGCTGCGTGCCTACAGCTACTTTAATGTTATTCTTTATTGAAGTCAGCACCATCAAATTTATCCGTTTATCATTCATAATCTTCAAATAGCTGATACAGCTGCACTAAGATCCAAACATATTTATTTCCAATGCATCTAGGATCAAGCCATTTATTTTGCTTGACTGCTGACAGTCCTACACGGTAATAAAATATTTTTGATAAGTTGAACTAAAGCACCCTTCTAGCAAATGAACTCTTGATGAAGGTGTCATTTTCTATTGTTCACTGAATTTGTCAGAGTTCTCAATATTTAAAGTTGCTTAGACTGATTCATTTGGGCTGGAATTTTATTCTTTTTATTTATTTGTACTACAGTTCATAAAGTATTACTTTGATCCTGAATGGAACACCTAGAATGGGGTAATAGAAATATTTCAGTTGTTGTAGATTTAAGGATTTACCTTATCTGCTTTTCTGTCCAATATGGATCCAGAAAGATCTTGCTCTTTAGGGTTTCTGGGATTATAATTTTCACTATTTTAAACTAAGATATTGACTTCTGCGCATCTTCTGTGTAAAATTCCCTAGTCATCCTCCTATCTGTAAGAGCCATTCAAAACTTACACTTACTTACTGCCCACACCATCACTTGTGCTCATGCTTTCTGGTTATGGGAGACAAATCAGGCATTCTTCCCACTTTTTTTCTCTTACTGGAATTACATCAGACTTATGATGCTATTAGAAGACAAAGTTGGACCTTTCCTAGTGACTACACAGAGAATCAATAAAAAACTAATAAACAGATTTCCCAAATAATTCTAAAAAGGTACCTTTTCTGTTTTAAAAGTCCATTTTGGCTAAACACACCCTACAAATATTGGGCTTTACCCTCTTGTAACAGCTCAACACTGAGATCTTCATTATCATCAGTCTGTGCTGCAGCCCTTAGTCTTGTTCAGGAAGGTTTGTACAGTATAACAAGGGTAGGCCAGTGGGTTGTGGGGCAACAGAAAGCAAAACTAACCATATGTAATTTCAACATAAAGGCAAACTCAGCCACAAGTGAAGAGTTCTGTAGTGTCATTATCCTATGCAAAATGTGCCCGTAAATGTGGAGGAGATTTCCCTTACAGTTAGCTAAGCACAGGCGCTACCTCCACCTTCATAATCTTTATGGAGTATTCAGAAAGCTTCTTCTTTACTCCCCCCATCCCTCCCCTTCATGTCAGTCATGGGCCTTTTTGAGCTGGCAATTCCCTGAAATCACCACTCACCTCCAGAGCCCAATTTGAACAGGACCCACTCTTCCCTTTCCCTCAGAGGAAAAAGAACATTTCAAACACAAAGCAGCACAGATCTTCCATAATCCCTCTGAGAGGCCTCTCTCCAATTCTGTTCACCTTTCATGCTTCCCCTGGCAAATGCTGTCAGTGAGCCCAAGGAGCAGGGACTGCACGCTTGGGGGCTGCTGGTGCATAGTCCTCAACTGAGGTTCCTCAACAGTGGCCCACCATAGGGAACAATGGAAGGAGAGATGGCATTTATGATTAAGGAATGTATCAGTTTCCCTCTGACATTTAATTGTCCACAATTGCCTTTTCTTGGTCATAAATGCTACTCTAAACATCAGCTCTTTGTTGCATTAAATGCCTGTTCATTCCCAGCACTGCTGCAATGTTTTGCTTCCATGGCAGAGCACAGTTTCTGTAAAATGAAGGGAAACAAGGGATGCAGGAAGAAATAGGGAGATGTGTTCCCTACAGTGAACAGTTAATACATGTACACTTCTCTGCTTTTCTATCTATAACATGAGAGCAATGCTTTGGGGAGCACTAACAATATCACTGTTTAAAAATGGATTAGGAGAAACATGACTTTTCTTCACTGAGTCATGCTTTAAATATGCTAAATAAAAATCAATACATTTTGCAATCAATGGAGAATTAAATCACAAAACATCTTTTTATCATCTCTTCATCAGGAATGCTTCTGCATCACCAAAACATTACAGCATGCATTCAAAGTTAGCAAACAAAACCTGCCATTTTTAATGAACATTGTGCAAAGACAGCTTTTTAGTAGGGCAAAATAGGCAAGATAAAGACACTGTTACTGTTGTGGCAGCCACAGTGTAAATCAGAGATTCCTTTCATATTGACTTAACAAGTCATGGGTAAGTGACAGAGAATTTAGTCTTTTAAATGCCAGCTTTCTTAAAATCTGAGAGCTGGGATAGTTATTTTCTCCGAGACATGTTTGAATCCCACTGCAATACAGCCATGTTTAAAATTAGCTATCAACAGAAGTCTGTCTTGAGGCTCTTCTCTCTCAAGAGGAGTTAGTAAAACTTCCTTTATTGCAATTCTGTAATCTTATCAACAAAGATAATTCTTATCAAGCTGTTACTTTTACTGTTTGAAACCCATTAATACCACCATTTAAATAACACATACCTTATTTTGGCATTTTAAAATGCTGCTTTAGAGAATTTCTTAAGTTTTAATCAAATGAAAACCTAGCCCAGGCTCTAAAGTATACCATCTGACAGTAAAATGGATCAGACTAAAAACATGCTAATTTATCTTTCTATTCTGTAAGAGAAGGATTTTGCCTTTTCTAATTGTCTTAAATTAAAGCAAAACAAACAAGCAAAAATCCTCTTGTGGTAAGGAATCACATTAGAGGTAAACACAAATCACTGTTACCTTCTCTATCTATTTTCATTGCCCAGGTCAGACAGTCTGTTGACAAGATGCAGATTTAGTACCAGGACGTGATTTCAGTGACTTGCAGACACCCCACTATTGTATAATCACGCAGAAGAAGATGCAGTAGCTTCAGCTCAAATAGCTTATTTGTGGAAGCAATTATAACTAAGAGCAGAATAAGGCGGTTGGTAGATGCATTTATGTAATAACTCTGGGGTGACAGATGCAAAAACACAGGAAGGACATTTGCTGCATAAGTCACTTGACTTGATGTCTCAAGACTAAAAGAAACAAGTAATTAGATGCACACAGAAAGAAGCCATGCTGGTATAAACGCTGAAAGTGGAGGACTTATAGATGTCTCAAACCAAAGACTCTTCCACAAGTGTGTATGAACATTTGTCCACACAGACCTGTCTAATAGCAAGATTTGAGAGGGCAAAGGAAGGGGGTGTGAAGAAGGGAAATGCCAAACATACTTTTTGGTCCCTTCTGGCTCGGAAATACTGTGAAACATGGAACTGATTCAGCAGGTTACATACTTCGCACCTCAAGCATGAACACCCTGTGTAGGCAGGATCCTAAGGGCCCATGTTATTCCTCCAATAAGATGGAATAAACAGAGTAATAAAACAATTCTTGCCAGCAGGACAGGAGAACATACGCTTAGAGGGCAATGACAGCTCCTCCAAATCCAAACCTGTGCTGTCACAGACAACTGCATGCTCTCCATCAGTTTAACAAGCTCTGTCTTGAACCTAATTTGACTTCTTTTTTTTCCTCTTTAAATGCCAGTTTCAACATCTGAGTCTTTCAATAATTAGAAACCTTATTTTGAATTCCATCTAAATATATCCATGATCAATGTAGATCTATTTGGCATAAGCCTTACTCTTTCTTTAGTAAGCAATGATCCACAAGTTCCATTTTATTTCCCCTTGGAGTTCACCACTATAATATTTTATATAAAAAGCAATGCTATGTCACTCTCTGCTTTCAAATTAAAGAAAACATATTGGCAGAAAACTATTTGACTGCCAACTTTAAAAGGGTTGGAAGAACAGTATGTCTTAAAGACCAGTACATGAAAAATAAAGATTACTGATGGATGCCATATTGACCTTGAATCAGCCCGCGAAACATTCATTGTGGCCAGAAAAATGTTTTCAAAAAGCCAATTTTGGGAGCAAAGGCAGGGTCCCAGCTGGCTGTGAGGTTGTACCATATCTGTTATGAAGCAATACTCTGTTCCCTATTACTTGGAAATTGTTGGGAATTCTCCACAGTTTCTCCAGGTAGCTTCCCCCCCCACACACACACTATTCAGACTTATAAGAGGAGGAGCACATTCCTAAAAGCGTCTCGTCACAATATGTTTGTTTGTTACTCAAATATAGTAGGTTGAGTTAAAAAAAAAAAGGTTTAGGGCATTTTACTGAATATTAACATGCCAGTATTCTAGTAGAATTTCTGTTTAGTGCTTTAATCAGATGCCTACAAAACTTACCTACACATGCATAAATATATGTCATACTTCTGTGAGAAGTAAAATGTAATTTTTCTATATGAGTGTATGCCTGCATCTTTAGAACAGAATAACAAAACACATTTCTGTTAAAACCTTCTCATATTCAATATTTTTAATGAAAGTCCTGTGGCTTGTGAATAGATTCTTTTCCCTTTCTCTTATTTTATACTGAAGTAGCTATTTTATAAAGAAATGTTATAGAAAACAAATATAAAAGTTTTAATATTATATTAGTGCTTTTAAAATTACAGCCTAATTTAAATAAAAATGTTGATTTAAAAAGATGTCAGTTATATATAAAACACAGGATCAATAAAAGACCATGAAAAGTAATGCTAAGAGTATAAAATAACCTCAGGGTTTTTTTCCTCTTTTCTTCGTAACAGGAAGAACACTATATTATCAACGACATTATTTCATATCATCATTAAATGGCCATGAGAACAGATTTGGAGTTCACAAAATTAAAACCAAAAAATATCCTGCTCTTTAGGTTTTCTGTCATACATATTTCCAAGGATTTATAACTTTGGGATTCCTAAACATACGAGTTGGGCTTCTTGCCTCGATGCTTGTCTCCAGGAATTGTGCCATCAGGGGAAAAGCACCAAATGGAGTATTTTCATTAAATTACAGGAGCTGGCAAGTGCTGTGATTCTTGCTATTTTATTGTGAATCTTAAACTATAAAGTTGATTTTTTTTTTAAATCCTAGTTCTCAGAACCAAACAGTGCCTGCAAATGAAAATACTTTCAATATGCAAAAAGAAAGAACTAGCTGCTGGTCTACAACAGGGGGTTGGCTAGCACTCAGAAGCGTTAGCTTAAATGTGCAGTTAAAAAATTCTTCACCATCATGTGAAATGAGATTTCTGGTCAATCTTGAACCCTTCACCTTATATCATCTGCTCTACCTCTCCTCTCTCATGATGCCAGCTCTGTTTCCACTTTCAACCTCTAATGAGGCAGAATAGGTGCATGCTGTTGAACACCTGACAAGTACACTTTCTTCTTCTCCAACTCTTTCATTAATATCTCTCATTTTCCTAACACTGTAATACAGGTAGAAAACAGTCGAATGCAAGTCATTCTGTGCACAGAAACAGTGCTATAAACTAAGAAGTGAAAAAGAAAACAAGCCTTTTTAACAGAGGTAAACAGTAAATGGAAAAAACCCACTGAGAATTATCACAGCTTCAGAATCTGAAAAATTCAAAGCAACCAAAGGGGAAAAAGAAAGGAAACAGCTTGGGGAGTATGTCTACAGATTTGTTCCACCTCATTCAAGCATCTAAGCCAGCCTCAAGTGGGTTTAGAAAAGGGAAGTACACCTTGGATGTAAAAACTATTCAGAGCAAAACACAGTTCTGCATTAGGATTAGATTTCATGCAGCATTCACACCTCGGCGTAGCCTGGAGGCTAAACAGCAGCAGACGACAGCAAATACAGGAAGGAGCAGCAGTAAACGAGGGAGAGTTTTATCCTATGTCACTGGTGTGCTGCTGTCCATCTCTGACTGCCTCACTGTTTATTTGGCAGATCTCAGCTAGGATCAGACTTTTCTATAATTCCAAGTGTGTTTTACCCTTTCTACAAATTAAAATTTTAAAGCTAATACCAAAAAGCAAACCATTTTTATACCAATATTTTAATTTTATTTTTCTCTACTTCAGGAAATTCTCAGCACTGAGGCTTTTAATGAAGTATCAAAGAGAATTGCAACGATATAAGCAAAATCATGGGCTTCACTGTAGAAAAATTAAGCACCCGAAAATGGAACTGAATGCTGAGATGCAAACAGCACAATGAATGAACAGAATAAAACCAGGTTGCTACACAACTTTAAATACCATGATGAGGTACATTTGGAAAAGAAACTAATTAAAGCCATTTCTACTAACATCAATGACTTCACTTCCACAGGAATTACTCAGACAAGTTGCTATCCCCATTCCCCAAGACGAAACAGTATATCTCTAACATATCAAGCAGATACCATGAAGAATGTTCTTTAGAAGACAGACGTGCAAGAAGGGAAAAGGGGCTGGGAATGGAGGATGGGGGAGTTGGTGCTGGAGTTGCTGTCATTGTGAGAAAAGGAGGGGGATCAGGATTAGGCCACGACAGGTAACATAGGGTGGTCAGCAGCCCCAGGATCTGAAACCTGGAGCACCTGAATAAAGAATGTATTCCAATGATACTGTGGGGGAAACACTTAAAGCACTTATCAACCGAAGTCTTATAACCATCTTCTTTATTGCTTCTGTTTGTACAGCAAGGTGTTAACAAGCCCATATTTTACTTAGAATGTTCTCCAAAAATGCTTGAAGCAGTTTGTTCACTTCAGCTCACCCCCTTCCCTGTGTTTAGCAGGTCAACAAAGCTCTAGTTTAACAACAGCAAAAAATGTCCCAGGTCACCATTCATTTTGTACGTTGTTTTGCAGTATTGTTGACAAAGTAAATCTAATTCTAATACTACTGAATGCAACCAAATGTAATGAATTCATTACAGATTCCATTTCATAAATAACCATTTTGCTCTTCAATTACTAGATGCTTTTAGAAGTAATAAATCAATTAATAAACACAGCAAGTGGGTTTTCTTTTTCAGTGCTGACGAGATACAAATTTTGTTAATTTTAGATGCCAAAGTCTATCATGAAACTAGTAGACATAATCTGCATAATAAATATCCAATCATCACCTTTAATTCCAATTTAATGTTTGCACTATGACACTGGGTTTACATTTGAAAAAAAAGAAACAGTTTAAAATTATCCCTGCTGCAACCAGTTATCCTGAAAGAAATGAGTAAAAAAAAAAAGCAACTTGTTACCAGATTGTTTTTATTTCACTCTTAACATTTTTTCATAACTCTGCTTTCTTTTCTCTTTGCTCTTCATTGAAACGTTCTGATGGGAAATCAGAGAACGTATACATTGGCCAAAAAATTGTAAGTAAGTTGTTAGAAAATTGGTAAGAACAGCAAAGGATAAACAATTTCATTCAAATGAATGCATAACTATGAAACAACTGTGTGCTTTACTTTGTCTGGAAATGTTGATTTGCAAACACTGGGGTAAGTAATATGTTTCTAGAAGGACATTTGTATCTCATAGCAAGATGGATATTCACATTCTAGCAACATAAAATAATTTTCCTTTGGTATCAGAAGTAGAAAAACTGTAACCCAAACATTCAAAATTGGAGGAAAAATAAGCAGACCTTGCCTTTTTACAGGTAAGCCCAGAAGACCTGAAAAAGCCCATGCTTGGAGGAAAGTGTTGCAAAACAACATCACCAGGTTATACCAAAATATTTATATTTGAGCCTTCTGTTCTCCGCATCAGCTTCCAGATTTATTTCAGACAAATATTTTCATATTCTCAAATAGCTGAGGTTGAACTTGGCTGTTAAACTTATTCCTCTATAACAAAGAATATGCTTCTTTATTAAAGACTTCTAAAAATCACCTCAAAGAAGTGGACACCTACCAGCAGCAAGCTTAAGCTTTCCAGCATAAAGTTGTACAAGAAAAAATCAAATCCGATGCTTCTGTTTTTGAAACTCTCAATGGCATAGCTCAGACATAAGCAAGAGAAACATGGGAAATCAATTTGCCCATCATGAACACTTTATGATCATTTGAGTTTTGTGTCACGTTACAGGCCATGTACTTTTCAGAACTGGACAAATTAAATAGGTTAGATATGCTCAAAAATATTGTTAAAAAAGTAATTACCCCAGAATTAATCTGGGGAATTAGGGAAATAACTTTATTTAGAAGATATAATATTGAGTATGTTTGAAGAAAAAACTCTGTAACTTCAAATAATTTTTTTGTAGTTTCAGAATATGTTTCGCATTAGTACCTTCCTTTAAAATTGCTTCCCTGCTTCTCATAAGATTTACAGAAGGAGTGTGAGTTGCTGAAGTTTTAGGACAAAAGGAAGAATGACTAATACATGTAGAACACTGTCTTGCAAAGTCCTAACTTTAGTATTAAGATTTATTTGTAAGAGTTACTTTTCCAAATTGCCCAAGTCCCTAATTATACTGACTGAAAAACAATTGAAACTGGGGAAAGGACACTTCTTTTCCACCTTCCAAGTTCTTTCTCTTCTTTTTTTCAGAATTTCTGCATTGCTGCATTTCCTTAAAAGGATGTTTTCAGCTAGAAATATTTTTTTTTTCCTTTGAAAACTTTCAAGGAGAGAAAGTTTGTGGTCGATTGTAATATCGAGTTTATGAAGAAAATGGTAGGTTATAGCTGCAATTACTCTCACAGGTCAGACCAAGTTTGATTTCTGAAATCTATTGATAAAGCACTACCTTCCTGGAAGAGACCACTGCTTAACATTACACTGTTAATCACTTTGCAGATTCTCAAAGTGCTGGTTAAGCTTTCAGTTTGATGAATGGTTACATGAAAGTAAAATATGTTTCCAATTTAAAAAAAAAAAAACAGTAATAAATGAAAGGTTTGCACTGAAGGAGGTAGAACATATGTACATTTTAAGTTCTTCAGTATATGCTCTTCATTACGCTTTGTTCAAAAAAGCATAATTTTTCCTTAAGCAAAATGATGTGTGACCATAAACAAAGGTCACTGAAACATCAGCTGAGCCACCTTGTCCCTCCATCTAGGAGGAGTACAGATCCTCTGCAAGGAGGACAGGTGGATGACTTGGGTCCTGCCAGTAATAAGCGCATGGGTAGCGTGATCCAGCAGAAGCATGTGGTTTTCCATCGCTACCACCATGGAAGAACTGCCAAAAGTGCAAGTAGCTCCTGTACATGCAGTAAGCAGAGACAAATGACTGCTAAGCATGATCGCTATTGACCATACTTTTAAGTCAAAAAAGCAAGTGAGAGTGCTAAACTTTAACCACAGGTAAATGTATTTACCATGGATGAGAAAATGTTTAACACTTAACAAGCAGCAAGGAAACAGATATCTACATTGACCAGCTAACATATTTCATTGCTGTGCCATGGAAATTGAAGTCCACATCTTCAGTAGAATTTTAATTCTCTGCAAATACAATTCTGAAGGGTATAGAGCTGTGATATTCCCCCTTTAGTCTCCATATAATAAAAATTAATTACATTGGCTGCTATCATGTTGTTAAAAATAGAAAAAGGAAAGAACTGCCCAACCATCTATTCCTTTTTAAAGCCAAGGAAGGTTTTTGTTTGTTGGTTTTGGGGTTGGTTTTTTTTACAGTATATACTTCAGTTATCTGCTCAGAATAGATGGGCATTGTGATTTACATATCTTTTGTGGTACTTTTTAAGGAAGTAATTAATTCTACCAGTAATGACCTAGATAGTGCTTGAAATTCTTCTTCCTACAGGAAGTAATTTGCATAAAGTAATAAAATTAGAATTTTTTTTTCTTGTTGAATCTGCTCTAAAATACAGAATGCAGAAAAACTTAACATCTTGCATGTTTCAAAGGAACATCTATCCATCTAGGAAATAATTCAGACCCCACAAAGTAGCAAGCAGAAGTGCTTGTCCCTTGCCACAACTGCCGTTTGTGACAAAGCGAACTGGGAGAAGCCCAATAGTTGAAATCTGCTGGCTTTGAACTACCCACTCATTGCTATTCACACAATTATCAGCCAATATGTGCATTTCTATTTCTCATTTCTCCCTGGAACTCATCTCTGGGCTGAATCACAACCACATGAAAGATGACTTTTCCAAGGCAGCAGCATATCAAAATATAGTGTGTGCATCAAATGTTGCTTGCTTAGTTTGATCACATTACTTTTACCAAACACTCTCTTAATTATTGCAAGCAACATCCTCCCCTCTCTGCTGTCTCTGTAGCCAGTGGGTTCTCTGCAAACCATCTCACAATGAAAATGTGGAAAGCGTTTGGTAAAAAGGTACTTTTCAGGAAGTTTGTCAGCCTTCCTAGCTATGGCAAACAGATCTGATTCCATACAATTGCTTCACGGGAAAAAACAGTCACACAGTCTCAACCATGTCATCAAAACAATACTGGTTATGAAGGTTTCAAGGTAATAGTGAAAATACTTTTTAAATGGAAAAGCCATTCCAGTATTTTAAAAGAAATCCAAATGTTCCAGAAGGGAAAAAGAACTACAAGAAATTCTTATGAAACATAAAGCAATGTTTCTTCTTTGACATACCTACTCACAGATCCCACTCAAACACTCTATCCTTCTATTAAGAGTTAGGGAAACAACAACAGAAGGTCAGTCAGGCAGAGTAATTCAAAACTAGATTATAATATCCTTCTGTCTTTACACCCTTTTAAAGATCCCAGGCACTACTGTAAAGTACTATTAGGCCTACAGTTGTAATAGCTATGTTTTTGGCTTAAAATGAAGAAGTATATTAATAAAAACATAAATCTGAAAACAACAGCAGGCTCCAAAACTATTCTTTGCTATCCCACTGACACACAGGTTATTTGTTTTTAATTTCCACCCAGTGAGCTGTAAGGAGTATGCTCCTCCAGAATTCCTTACACGTACGCCCAGCATTCATGCCGCTCACTCCTCTAAGCAACTCTGCATTACCATCTCTTGTTTTTCAAAACACCTCTGATGTGTGAAAAATAAATAGCTTCCCTCCTCTACAGAGCTATTCACTTAACATTGTGGAGTTAAATAAATATTACTATAAGACTAGACTCTGGCTCTTTTATTACTAGTAAGTGGTATCTTACTCTGCAAATATTTCCATTCTCTTTAACAGAGGAAGGTATTACTCTGAAGAAGTAAAGGAGGCAGAGCCTGGCTCATCCCAGCAGCATCATTTACTCCTCTTCCCCACTAGCTCAACTGAGTCCACTTGGGCTCAAACACAGAAACCTGCTGCTTCTGAAGAGGAGAGCAGAAGATGGAGACAGCCCTGCAAGACACTATACTCGGCTCCAGAGCACACTGACATCCAAACACATCAATCCCTTCCACCACACCTCAACACCATGTAAGCCCTTCCATCTCTTCTTGGAGGAGTGCAAGTGAGTGAGGACAGGGGACAGCAGGTTGGGCCAGAGCCTCCAAAATGATCATCTGAGCTGAACCTGCTGCACACTCAGGAGCAAGACCAGCGTGTCATGAACATGCACATTTATGTACTTGCACCTTTTTTTTCCTCTTGATTTACAAGAACAGAAATCTACCCCACCTGCTTTCTGAAAAGGGGACAAAATATAATGTAGAGTTATCCAGGCTTGTAGACACTTATCCATCTATCCAATTTACACTGCTGCATATTGTCAGCTTGTAAAATATTTCCCTTGCTTCAAAGACTCATCTATTCTCTCCAGCTTTACTTTGTGGTACTTGAATAAAACAGCAATCATTATGCTGCTCTGTGCCATCTTTCCACAGTAAAAAAAAAATTAAAAGCTGCAGCTTCTTTTGCTCATTCTCTGCTGAAGGATTTTTTTTCCCCTTTCTTGACTCCTGTTTACTATTTGTATTTTAACGTACACTGGGTTGAAAGACTTTTTTAAAAAACATAACATTTAAAGGTATTTAATCATAAGCTGCATTCCATCCAATTCATCTAACACTGAACTTCTATTTAGCTTCTTTCAGTTTGTCTTCCTGCATCTTTCTAATAACAAGATACCAGCACCTAACAGAAATACTTGGGTTCAGCCCATACATGTTACATATAAAAAACCATATAAATTTCATTTCTGTATTCTCCATCTAGCACTATTTCCAGATTTTCTTCACCATTTTTATTAGACTAACTGCTCTACAGTTTGCTGAGCCCATTTTTTGTTTTAAACAGGAGGGCTCTAGCTTGCCATTTAAAGCTTTTTGATATGCCACATCTGGCCATGAGTGTTCAGATAATCTCTATGGACACCACTGTCATAGTAGGTAGGAGCCAAACAACATATTCATCTGCACAGAATCTCATATTTATCAATAAAACTCATCTATCAGAGTTAATTAATGCCACAGAGCCAGAGAGAAGTTTTGATGATTCTGCAGTTTAGCTATAAAAAGAGATTAAACCTAAGCAAAGGGCATGATGACATACTTGTGGTTTCTGAAGTTGACCACTTTTACTTAAGAAGACTAAAATTGCCCTGTGTCCATATTCATCTGTAGTTTTCGGTAGTATTGTACTATTTAAATCAAAACAAAACAACAAAAAAACTTTATACTTTATTTTTAATTTTCTAATAAGCAGTCAGACTGAAATTCTAAGGGTTAAACTGATGATTAGTCTGAGCCCTTAGTTAGCTGTGAAATCCACCAGAAAAGGTATGAAACCAAAGCAAAATAAGCAAAACCAAAGGCTCTTGTACCAGGATCTGCACAAAGAGAGACCAACTTCTTCACAGTGAAACCCGTTTTCATATAGACCCTGTGCGTCCTGGATTTTGGCTAGAAAATGGTGTCCCATAGCTGGGGTGGAGCCAGCCAGTGCTGCCAGTATGACCTGGCTCCTGCTGTGGCACAAGCACAGGTCTGACAGCCAGGAGTGCTGCTAGGCAGAGCAAGGACTGGGAGTGATGATTCAATTCTCCAAATGAGGAAGAAAATCTGTTGTCTGCCTTGCATAGTACAAATTCAAAAAATGCTGGTTTATCATGGAAGCGAGCTCCCAAAAACATCCTCAAAAGATGTACTTTGAGTCAAGCAAAATGCTTCATTTTCTTCTCAAGATTTTTTTTCTACTTACATTGTGTTTTTAATGTGTTTTGTGGTTTAATTTAACCATTATGAAATTAAACACCTGACTTGGAAAATGTGAAAACTATTTTACATCATCATTTTTTCTCATCATGCTTTATTAGTCAAATTCAGCGTGAAGCTGTGAATGACAAGTAGTCTCACATCTACCTTGGGGATGGGAGAGAGGAAGAGAGGGAAGAAGCAGAATAAGGAAAGCACAAAGGTGTCTACAGAGAGCTATGAAATCATTAGTGTCACGGTAGAGGACAAGGAACAGTTGCTCACCCTCTCTTCTGATTAAAGAATTAAGGGCTATCAAATAATATGAGCAGGTTCAAAACAAGAAAGGCAGCTCTTTTCACACAGCTGGCTGCTACCATTTGAATCTCCTTGTCATGGGCCTTACGGTTTTTTTCATGTTAGCTTTAAGGAGATTCAAAAGGTACCACAACAAAGCATAGAAGAAAAACACACAAAGGCTTATTAAATACCAACAAACTGTTTCTGATCCTTTTCCCTGATTGGTTGGGTGCCAGGCAATTATTCCAAAAAGTACTGTGACATTTTCATCCTATATTTGTGATGTTCCCTAGGCAGTACTGCTGGACACTGTCCAACACCAGACACACGGTTAGATGGACTTCTGAGAGGAGCAATCTCTTTATGCTTGTACTTGGTGCTCTTAAGGAGGTTGAATAAATATTTTCTGTAAGACACCAACCCAGCTAGGGCCACATAACTGCATATTCCACAGTTACTATCCGGGACCATGATAATTTTCCCAGTTTTACATAACTGATAGAAAACCAGAGATCTCACTTTTATCTTCACCAAATAATTTTACTGGCTTTACAAAACTCCATTCCCCCAAGATGAAGATGGCTCAGAAACCACAGCATTCAAATATATTCTCAAAAGATGTGCTAGTAAAAATGCAAGCACAAGCAGTCTCATTTATTAGGACAAACTGAATGATTGCATGCACAGTTCTGGAGCACAACTGCACCAAAGCCATGCATGCTAATGCTTGCAGGCAGAAATGAATACAGAGTAACCCTGAGGCTGCTTCTGCCACCAAGTAAAAGTCAGGTTTTCGTTAGGTCCAAGTTTGTATGTCTCTATATGTTTTGGGGCAAATAATTATTTGTACTTAACCATGTTCAGCCACAATTTACTTTGCTTAAGTATTACAACAGAAATTCAGCTGACTGACAATATATCTGGACTTAATAAGAAAGAGTACGTATTTCCCAAGAACTTGATAAAAGCTTTTTAAAAAGGTAAACTAACATAAAAACCACAGCCATCATTTTCAACAACAGTGTAAATTAATTCCAAAGAGTCTCAATAAGGAAAGAAAAAGAAACACCAAGTCAAGGATTTAGACTTAACAGACTTTATCTTGACATGTAAAATGGCTCCTATCATGTTGTTCTGTAATCTTAAAAATCTATCAATACAAACCCTAGACAACATCTGGACAAAGGCAGCATAAATCCCTGCAAACTGTGTGGACTTCACTCCAAATCTACTCCTTCTGTACAAGGAGCAGCAGCCAGAAAGAGATGTGATTTATTTCTTCTTAACAGTTTTCACATCTATTAATTCTTACCAGGCAAATATAAGACCAGCCTCCTAGACTTTATCAAAATCCTTTCTTATTTCTTCTCTTATAGGCAATGCATTGCTGTCATACAAAGATCTGAGAGGAAAGCAGAAAGATTCTGCAACAGGCACAAAATGTATACGAGTTACTGTTATTTGCACCACAAACAAAGAGGCTCCACACAACAACAAAATATTGCAGGAGCGTCCCATTATGATTTTTGATAGAATAAGTATTCAACCAGATATCTTTACAGTAATGTGAAAGAAGAATGCCACAAAAAGGCACAGAATCTCTTACTACTCAGGCTGACGCACAAGGTTAGAAAGAAAATCACATTTCTATTTTTGGTCTCTATGACGTTGAGTACATGGGGTGCATGTAAGCCTAACAACTACCATTTACTGACTGCAAACGTTCAGCAGGCATGCTGGCAAACTCTTCATTGTAGCTCTGCAGAAACAATGCCATGAAGAAGACCGAGGGTGAGAAGGAAAAGCTGCTTACCTTCTCACACTGTAAGCAGGAGGCATGCCCCTGAGGAGCCCCACCTCACCAGCTGCCTGGGTCTCACAGCTCCTTCTCAGGGCAGAGAGGACTACATGTGACATGGGGTCCTGTCAGCATCCCAGGAAAGTGGGAAGCTGCAATGGGCTGCAGCCAGAAAAGGATTCCTGTGCAGTTTGTTCCCAACTGCTCCCTTCTTGGACGTGACTTGGGAACTTGCTGCGCGCTCCTGGCTGTCATTGTTACTAAGGATTAATGAAGTCCTGAGCAACCTGCAGTTAATGAAGTCCTGAGCAACCTGCTTTAGGTGACCGTGATTGAGCAGGGAGACATTGAAAAGATGACCTCCAGAGGTCCCTTCCCCCCCCAACCAGTTTGTGATTCAGTGAACAAGTGAACTGAGAGAAGTCACTGTGTAGGTGGGGTGCTAGCACATTCCTATATGCTATATCTGAGCCTGTTACCACAGATGAAGCTGTAGCTACTTTCACACCTCGGAGGCAGACAGGGAGTGGAAACTCACTATGGGAAAACCCAGCCAGCACTTGCTCTGCTCCTGAGGGGTCCTCAGGAAACAGAGTACCACAGCTGAGTACAGCACCAAACAAACTGTCCTTGGAGGTTCACAGTTTGGACACCTTTCTTCTAGGTAAATAATTTTCAATCCCACAGCAAGAATTTAAAAGAAATAAAAAGGATTTTAATATAGTGTCTGCACTGGGAGAGCAGAACTGTGTTGCTTGGAGCTCCTTTAGGGTGACAGAGTTCTGCTTCACTGTCTGAGCTGTACCCAAACCTGGCAGGAGACTCTAGTTCCAGGCAGCCCACAGAGAAACCTCTAAGGGACACAGTGTCCCACTACATCTCAAGGCCAAAATCAAACTGCCACAACAGCACAAGTCAACAATGAAATTAAATTGCAGTCCCTCACTCTCCAAAACTTTACCGTCAGAGAAATGACATCACCACAAATTAGGCACTGTGGATGTATATAATTAAGTCAAGGACAGTTGTCTTTACATAGGGTTCTCTAGGTAAGCATAGGATTGTGATTAAAATAAGATTCAGAGATTTCACTAGTTCAAGATTTCAAATGGCAGGGTCTTTTTGTGATGTATCACAAAAAGACACACTAATACCTATCAAAAATGGCTACAAAATGTAGGCTTACTTTTGTAGGTTTCTATTATAAGAGGTATTATGGCTTGCTGAAAGTGTTGCTTGACTGGCAGGCTGTTTTCCAGGATCTAGCTTACAGAGAAAGCAACCCAGAAAGTGCCTAAGGACATGGACAAGAAATCTGACTGTCTGGGTTTAGCACCACAGTCTGTCACAGATTTCCTGTGTGGACTTGGGCAAGTCATTTAATATTAAGGGGTCAAAAATCAGAAAGATGCAGAGTAAAATAATTAATAAAGTTAAGCAACTTCCATGGGCAATATGGGTCTCTTAAGGGTCAGAAATACCTATAGAAAAAGTACCCTCAGAAACCTTCAGTCTAAAGTTGATAGCTCTTTCCCTGGCCTTTTCTAACAAAATAAAGCCATACGTGCAAAAAAACCCAAACACGTAAACTTAGAGCGAAAAAGTGAGAATAACCAACTCTCCCCCAAGGGAGAAGAGAGCGAAGGCATGTTGGTCATACTGCTAGATGCCCTAGACAGGGGCCAGACCCTACTCTAAAAACATAATGCAAGAACCTACCAGAATCAGAGAAAATGGAAGGGACGGAGGAATGGCAGCATGACCTAGAGTTCACTGCAAAACTCTACAGAGCTGGCAGATCAGGGAGGCGAAAAAGACAGCAAGACATGACAAACCGTTTTTATCTAGGGAAAATTACATACATCATGAATCTATCAGCTTGTTGCTGCCAAAAAGGGGGAGAGCTCACTAACTTGCTTTCCACACCAGCTCCCTTCTTACCCCTGCTTCCCAGTCACCCCTTGTCCTCTTGTCCCTTGCTGATACCCAGTGGTACTCATCAGACTGTAATTCTTATGATCCATCCTGTCTCTTGTTGCCAGGTCAGTGACATGAATGGGCCTGCAGATGGGCTCTGAAAAGCATTGGTGTTGCTGAACACAAAAGAAATGACAGAAGTATGCATCCAGAAACAAGGAAGAGGAGACAGCAGAAATTTCTCCCTCTCAGCCACTGACTACCAGATCAGGTCAAGTCACCTCATGCAATTTTAAGTTACCTGAAGTTACTCAAGCCTCTAGAATAGAAGAATAGTCTTTCAAAGGAAGTTTCTCAGAGGAAGAACAATCTCAGAAGCCCTCTGTATAACTTTTTAAATTAATGGCATGTTCCAGAATCACACACAGGCAAATGCATTTTTAGAAGACTGCAGCACCACTTGAGTGCAAAAAAAACTATCCCTCTGAAGAATCATACCAAAAATTTTCCTATAGTTATGAAATGCTATCCATTCTTCATTGTTAAATAGAGGTGCAAAGCTGATTTGGTTTATTGTCATTGCTAACATCTTTATTCCTAAATATATAGAAAACCCCTATTTTTCTCAATATTCACAAAACCTCCTTAGGTATGAAATATCATGGAAGGAGTTCCATGAATGGCTCCTTACCTTTCCCAGAAAAGTGTAATGCCTAACAGGCATGAAATGATCACAGATAATGAAGAACTCCTCTTACAGGGAAGGAAGGCATTTCAGAGAAGACTTCAAAGTGATTTCCTTGCAGTTACCAATACTATTAAGGGATGATGAAAAAGAATAAAGATAAGACAGATGAAACAAAGAGGGTGAAGATTAAAGAGCTCCTACAAATGGAAAAGACAGAAGTTAAAAGCAAAAGGAGAAGTGGTTATCTACATTTCTTAATGCATTAGAAGATACATTGAAAGAAGATGTGTCAGTCGTTCGAAGACACACCATCTCTGCTGAACACAGCATTGTGTTGGCCCCAGAAGTCAAACTTATCACCTGGAATTATCATAAAGAAGAAAAAGAGCAAGTATCCACGCCACAGGCTTTCCCTTGTTCAGCTCAGCTCGACCAGTAGGTGTCACAGCAGTCAACATTATCGTTGCACAGCAATTTCAATCCACATAGGTATCTAGTTTGAAGAAAGCTAAATTATGGTACTTAAAATAAATCGAGTTTAATTAGGGAAAAAAAAAAAAAAAGGAAAAGAAAAAAAAAAAGAAGTCATTAGTCTTTTCTATGACTTTCTATCAGATATTTCAAGTATCCTTTAAGAGCTTGGAAAAAACTCAAACCAAACAGATTGCCAAACATGTCAGCAAATACCACCACTCTTACACCTGCACTTAGGGCTTTAGTGAGGCATTAAATACTCGATGCTGGCACAGATAAAAAGAACATAGATGCTTACTGCCCTCTCCCCAGTTGTATTAGCAGCCTAACTGGCATGCAGGGCTGAGGTTTGTTCCCAGACATGCCTTGATCTGTGAACTACTGCTAGCAAACGTCAGGCTATCACAATACGAATGTAAAGCCGGAGCAGTATGAGTCGCAGAAGGAAGAGAACTTCAAAGAAATTTGTAAAATTCTGTACTTCAAAAGAAATTGAAAACAAACACATCCAAGATTGCTCCTTGGGTTTAGCTTCCTTTTTTCCTGGTGTGTATGCTCCAGCAGCAAAACCTTGGGCCGAATGTTTTCTTATACTTTTCCAGCACTAAGGGAAGCAGATGGGCTCTAATCATGCTCTGATACGGCACAGAAGAAGAAAAGCATATGATGGCATCCCCCGTCATGAGTCTGCCTTTATGCTTGCCAGTCAGCTGCACACATATAAAGTGATCATGACTTTGTTTGGCATTTCCTCTGGAACATATGGTGATTTACTATGCAGTTTCCAGCATGTATTGACACTGTTTTGAATTGCATTAAATCCTTCTCTACTACACACACAAACATAAATACATATTTTTTATGTTTAGAAGCATGTCCACCTGATAGTAAGAGTCCTGCCAATAGCTAACACACCAACTGCCGAAAGGCCTCCTGTTCCCAGTGCCCAGAGATTCAAGGGGGAGTAAATGGCTTTGATTTTGGGGGAGACCATAGCAACTTGCTACAAAGCAAGGCAGTTTTAAACAGACCACCTGTGCATAGAGGACCCCCACTGGTTTATGTTTATTCAGTCTCCAATCCTGTCCTATCCCTTTCTGCCTAGTCCCACTGGGTAGTGGGTTACATAATGATCCAAAAATAGATTAGTAAAATATGAAAATTATTAGACGTACTTAATAATAATCCTTGCAGCTACAACATTTTTCATAGCAGGCAATTGGATGGCAGGTTACCCAATTTATCATCCAAGATGTGAGTCAGAGTGAAAAAGAGGGAAGTGATAATAAGCACATCAGTTTAAAAGCCCCACAGATTTATGCAGTACTTAGTTCATTACCAAGATACAACAACTGTAATAACTGGATCTTCAAAAACTGTGTAACTTTGGAACAAATAACAATTTTCTTTTCTCACCAGAAACTGAAGAGACCACCCAACAATTAATCTACTCATGACAGAAAATACATCTTTTTGTTTTTTAAAGCAGCCTTAATATGACAAACAGAAGTTAGATTTAGGAGAGTGTGAGATTTCACTCAAATTTCATAAAATCAAGATAAATATCAAATAACATGTCCTGTGGAACACCAAGAATGCTTTTATTGTATTTTTCTTAAACCAAAAAAACCCATTGGATTGCCACTGTGTTGTCTGCTGATCTTAACATAGTCATATTTGAAACACTACTGAAACACCTAAGAAAGGAAATACAGTCTGTCTTTTAAAATACAGTAGTAATTCCAGTGAACAACTTTTTAGCTTTTTACTTCTAGGGAACATAACTATACTGCCCACAAGAAGCATCTCATCAAGAAAACATAATGTATAATATTAGATGGGGCTCCACCTTGCTTTTAAGAAGCTGTTACCATTTGCTGTTCTCAGTGCACAGACTCCACGTTCTTTAACACAGGCAAACTAAGAAACCCTACCAATTGAAACCAGTATGTTGAACACACATTCAGTTCTCCGTGGAAAAGACATGAGGAAGAATAAACTACATATGGCAGATATTCAGATGTTAGTGCTTTTGCTTTATGCCTTACCAGAAGACACTGGGATAACACAGTGATAAAGGCAGGATGACAGCCTGCATAAACCTGAGTAAAACTAAAGAAAAAAATATAAATGGTTTTTTTAGTGATATAAGAACTAAAAGTAATTAGGTGAAAACCTGTCATTAATAGCACTTCTAGAGCCTGAAAAAGTGTAACGTAAGCAAAAAGTCTGCCTTTAAACATCTTATCTTGGAGTGTGTTAAGCAAGCCAGATAAGAAGCACTCATGATTACTCAAGGTACTTAGGTTAGTGGTTCACTTATCCAAAACTCACATGCTTCTGTGAAAAGCTGCTGACTACTGGCTTTGAGATCTAAGAAAACTCACTAAGGACCAAGAACTACATGAACAAGAGTGCTTCAAAGTATCACATTCAGTCATCAAAACATTGAGTTCAACAATGACCTTATCAAAACAGTTAGCCGTGTACATTAAAATTAGACTATTGCTGTCTTCCAAAGCCTCTGCCCCAGTCTCACCAAACACTGTATGCCTGCAGATCCTTATTTGGAGGTAAGAAAAAGCTTCAGTGTTCTGCACTAAATAGCTTTACAGAGAAAAGTCATAGCCATGTAACTCAGGCTCTCACAGTGTAACATAATCCAGGTTGTAGGAGGGAGATGTTCTCTGGAAAGCACAGATTTCAAGGGAAATCAAAGCAGGAGCTCCTGCCTGGGCAGAAGCACTAGAATCATAATCTAGGAAATGAAAGGAGCTTGATGGAACCCTAACAACCATGAGTCAATGTATTTCAGGCTTGTCTGCCATCAAGAAAGGCAGAGACGCTTTACCAGCGCTGCTTTACCAGCAGTTTAATTTCCAAGGTCTAGCAAGCAGCTTGTTCCAAATCTGTTGTTTGCTTCATTGGAGTATAAAACAAAATCAAAATTAAATCATTTGTCTGTTTCCCTGAATCACTTAGGATGTCTGAAGGCAATTGAAGCTTTTAATGGTAAACAAGGAACATTTGTTTTGCAAAACAGTCTTTATCAATTAATATTATGCTATTAAAGAAAGCCTTTCTGAAATGTTTTCTTGTTCACCCTCTTCCTGCATTAAGTGCAAGCTATAATATATATGCTAAAGAAAAAATAAAATGGTAAGTTTTCTAATGCAATGATGATTAGAATATCCTTAAGATAAGCATGCAGGAACAACAGCCACTGATCCTTCAATAGACAAAGAGCGACTACACCCGTTACAAAGGTAATTTGTTTAGCTTATTATTATTGCAATAAAAGATTTCTTCCTACCCTACTTCTATCTGTTCACTGTTACCTTGCTGACCATGTGAAGAGTTGATTCACACATACAAAAATAATGGGACTAGAAACCTCTGGTTAAAGACGGATCAGGAAGTTCTTCAAAAGAAGTGTTCTCCACTGATGTCCGATCACTTTAGGAGGCTCACAGCCATGAGAACTACTCCTCTTTGTTTGTTTGTTGTACAACTCCATGAACCACAAAATACCCTGTGCTGAACTGGGCTGGATTTCAAAGCAACAGTTTATGCTTTGAAAGGTTTGTCACAGAAACCTCTGAATAGCTCAGAAGAACAATAATCCTTTTTTAAAAGCTTGTTTTCTCCCAGATCAATTAATGTTAAATGTCCTACAGTAAAATTAACAATATTCAGTGTCACACTGCCCTTTCAGAACATTCCTGAGTACTGCATATACAAGATGGCCTCAGCTTGGAGTATGAATGTTGTCTTCTCTGCTGCTGCCCAGCCTGGTGTTTCCAGCAGGCTCTAGCTGTTTTTCAGCGTATCCCTGAGGGGACACCTACTACCACAGAAACCACCATCCCTTGCAACTAAGCCAATTTAGTCTTTACCACACACACTGTTTGTCCACACCATGCATGCTTCGATAACACAATGCAGTTCTAGGGAAGCGGTCCTGCCCAGCATTGCTACCTGCCAGCATCTCTTCAGGCAAGGTGAGGAAAATGGAGAAAGAAATCAGAACCAGCAGAGTTCCAGATCTTTGAGAGATCAGCCTTCCTCATCTGCCTCCTTAGGCCCATCAGGAGCTACCTACACCTGAAAAGCCAACCAGCTCTGACCTCTAGGTGCTTGTCCCAGCAGACCTGTTTGCTCACATAGGGCAGAATACCTCTTCTCCCCACTTCCTCAGGGTCATGGTTCCAGCACTGTCTCCTGAGAAGGTGCTCTGTGCTCTCACCACTCAGCAATAGGACAGGGCTCACAGAGATGTGCTGGCTGTCTGAACAGACACTGCTCACCCAGGTCACCTTCAAAGGCTGCTCAGAAGGTGTGGGGCTCAGCTGCTGATGGGCAGAACAGAGCAAAACATACACGTGGAATAAATTTCAAAGGAAAATGTGATCTGGTGGCATACTCAGGCAGGGGTAGGCAGTGTGGTGTGCTGAGACCAGCTCAACCCATCCCAAACACACACACGGTTGCTAAGTGAGTATGGGTAGTCTGACAAACCCACGTTCGGCACTCATCCAGCAACTGTGGAGCAGTAGCCTCCAGCTTGATCACATGTTGTTTCTCTAAAGTGGGAGGGCTGCAGGATCCAAGTGTAATATCTCTTCTGGTCCTTAAAGAAGCTCTTTCACTCATGTTCACATGGGGAGAGCAGAAGGAGCAGGGTCAAGCATGAATGACTCAGGGTACCATGGGGAAGTACCAATTAAGATTGCTTTTCATGATCATCATAACACAGGCCCAAGAACATGACCTGGAAGAGGGGAAGAGGTGGGCTTCATATCCATGCCATACAGTCTTTGACGAAGCATGTTGGATTCTCCTGGTTGTAGGACTCTTTGTGGTAGTAAATAAGACATGATGCAGCCTGCACCACCTTGGTCTCACATAAGAGACAAGGCACTGTATTGGTAGGGTTAGGTAGGTATTAGAGTAACCTCAGATACTAGATCATCCAGATAGCTGAGAAAGCACTTCAAGTGCAGTAAAGTCACTAGAAGGTGCTCCTGACTTCTTCATCTCCTTCTGTTGGCTGCTTTAATAATACTCCTTGGGGATTGTGAGAGCATTTAGATGTTGCTGTATTGCAATTTCTGTTGGCAGGAAGGGGCAGAAGATAGGCTGTCAAATGGTGTAATCAGAAGGGTTTCCGTGGTGGCTAGCTAGAGGAAAGGCTGGTGAATAAGACAAGTTGAAGTTGCCCTTTATTGCTTGTATTGTGCCCACCTGGTTTAGGAGAACACCGAAAGAGAATGAGCTGTCTCTCTCTCCAGTCACCTACTGCTGTCCTATAGCCTTGTGGATCACACACCACCAGCTGCTGGATGAATATCCAGTATTTCCACCTAGGGAGAGATATCAGATGCTCCACTCCTGCCTCTTTCTCAAATTGCTTATCTACCAAGAGGCTCTCTTTGTACATGCAGTATTCAAGAGGGGAAGAGGGACAAGCTTGTGTTCTAAGTACCATTTTTCTAGTCTCTCTCGGCAACCTTGTCCTTGCTTTTGTTCACTCAGTTGCTTTCTCTAGCACATTTTGTACATACTATTAAATACTTATTATTCATAGGGTGGCTTGTCTTTCAGACAGAGAGCAGACACAAAGGCCTTTCACAAGACTGCAGCACAAAATTAGAGTCTGCTTTTTCACTGCACATGGCATAATTCAACATGGTACACTACAAGCTGCAGACCTTCAAAGTTCTTCTACACTGCGTAAAGCATATTGCTAGAAAATCATGGTTCTGTTCCTCATCATCACTGAGACACACTGTAAAAACAGTCAGGTCACTCAATCCTCTACACTTGAGTTTGCCTTCACATAAGGACAAAAATTATACAATATCTTATAAAAAATAAAGAAATAAAACCCCCACATGAGGCCTTTGGATGAAGTGCTCCATTTTTATACCTAAAAATGTTCAGCGAGGAAATTGTGAGATATAAAAAAATGACAATATTATTAAAGATCGTCTGGTATTGAAGATAATCTAGCAGGGGCCTTATAATTCTACAAACCATGACCTTCTGAACACCTCTGTGGTGACAATGATGGGGTTTGGAAAATCTTACTGATTGGAAGATTTTACTGATTGTCAGGGCCTGCTTGACAAACCTGATCTCCTTCTATGACAAAATGACCTGCCTAGTGGATAAGGAAAAGGCTGTGGATGTTGTCTACCTGGACTTCTTGGACACAGTTTCCCACAGAATTCTCATGAAAAAGCTGGCTGCTTATGGCTGGGGTGGGCATATGCTCTGTTGGGTAAAACACTGGCTGGATGGCTGGGCCCAAAGAGTGGCGGTGAACGGAATTAAATCAAGCAGGTGGCCAGTCACAAGTAGGGTTCCTCAGGGCTCAATGCTTGGCCCACTCCTGTTTAATATCTTTTATCAATGATCTTGACAAGGAAATAGAATGCACCCTAAGTAAGTCTGCAGATGACACCAAGTTGGGCAAAAGTGTTGATCTGCTTGAGCGTAAAAAAGGCTCTACAGAGCGGTTTGGCCAGGCTGGAAGTATGGACCGAGGCCAACTGTATGAGCTTCAACAAGGTCAAGTGCCAGGTCCTGCACTTAGGCCACAACCCCAGGCAACACTACAGGCTTGGGGAAGACTGGCTGGAAAGCTGCATGGCAGAAACAAACCTGGGGATGCTGATCAACAATCAGCTGACTATGAGCCAGCAGTGTGCTGAGGTGGCCAAGAAGGTCAATGGCATCCTGGCTTCTATCAGAAATAGTGTGGCCAGCAGGAGTAGGGAAGTGATTGTGTCTATATGCTTGACACTTGTGAGGCCACACCTCAAATACTGGGTTCAGTTTTGGGTACCTCAGTACAAGAAAGACATTCAGCTCCTGGAGGGGGTCCAGAGAAGAGCAACAAAGTTGATGAAGCATCTAGAGAACAAGTCTTGTGAGGATTGGCTGAGGAAACTGGGGCTATTTAATCTGAAGAAAAGGAGGCAAACGGGAGACTGTATTGCTCTCTACAACTACCTGAAAGGACGTTGTAGAAAGATGAGTGTCGGTCTCTTTTCACAAGTAACAAGCAATAGAAGAAGAGGAAATGGCCTCAAGTTGTACCAGGGGAGGTTTAGGTTGGATATTAGGAAAAATTTCTTCTCAGAAAGGCTTGTCAAGCACTGGAACAGGCTGCCCAGGAAAGCTGTTCAATCACCACCTCTGGACTTTTAAAAAAGTTATGTGGATATGGTGCTTAGGGACATGGTTTAGAAGTGGAAATAGTAGTTAGGTTAACAGTTGGACTCAATGAACTTAAAGGTCTTTTCCAACCTAAACAATTCTATGATTCTATGAAAATGTGGTGAACCTAGCAATATGCAATATTTAATGATAGATTTTCAGAGAGCACAATAAGGAACACCCCCTCAGTATTTTTGAAGTTATGCCTTCATGTCACTAACAAAAATGCTACATACCATAAAAGTAACAAAACAAAAACAAATTTAGACAAACTGTCACAAATTTCTGAAATATATTACAAACCAGAAGTCACAAATTTTTCAAACTCCCTTCATACCTGCACCTGTGTTACAGGATGATTTGGGTATGAACGATGAAGGTCACTTATGAACTGTCTTGATTGTCAAAAGCAAATTACAGTTTTGAATGTTACTTGACAAAGAACATCATAATGCTTTTATGTTAAAGGATAGAACTGTTCCAGATGACATACCAAATAAAAGCTTTTCATTATTACTTCTTCCACTTACTCAAATGAATTTGTCATTGGACTAAATGTGAATCTCCTCTTTCGGAAAGGGTACAGGATAATCACTGAAAGCATGTAACTACCCGATAGAACTTTTACTCCTACAAGACTTGCTGCTTGAGCAATTTGAAAAATGCAGGCAAGGGAAATCAAAGGCTAATAATATGCTTCTACACTATACCAAAGTTCTAATAGCAAAGCCAATATCCATTTGTTAGAGCTAACGCTATTTTCTTCCCCTGATATTGCTTTGTATTTTAATGTGAACAAAGGTTACAGCATCCTCATATTTCATATCTAGCCTAAACCATCTGATCAAGTATGAGATGGAAGTAATCAGCAATTTTGGTTTTGTTAAGATAATAACTGGCCATAAATAACATCTTTCTTGTTACTGCAAAGTAACAGTGAAACCTTGGAAAACTACAAATTGCCCATCCTCTTACTCAGAGGAAGAGTGTAACATGTCTCTGTTCTGCAACAGTGCAACAAATTCTGGAGTTTACATGAGTTATTCAAATTTTGTACAAGCTTGAAGACTGGAGATACAGATTTGTCTACTCTGGTCAAGCTGGCTGTACTATTAGATCTTTTTTTAACAGTAATGTCCTGAGATTTTTTGTGACAGTGTGTGGTGGATTATTTCAGAATTAAAAAAAAATAAAATTCCAAAAGGGGAAAATAATTCTGCATTTTCACACAAAGACAATGCTTACGCCAATTTATAAAGTAAATCACCCAATGTGTTACAAAATTATTTTGGCAGAAATTTTCTTGGATTCTCTGATGTCAGCTGTATAAATGAATCACAAAATGATTTTGTTGTGTGGTATATTTTTTTACAGAGTATATGGGAAAAACGACCAAGTGTGAATATTACCAGGATGGTGGAAGCACCTCTTCTGAAATTTTTAGATGAAGAGCTAGTACATTTAGAAGAATGGCAAGAAAAGGCCAGGTTGGGCCAACTGCATGGTTCCTGAGGACACATGCTGGGAACCTAGTGTAGAAGTGGTTTACCACAGTCAGAAAGACTTGGAAGAAGGTATGTTTTGAGTATTTTCCTTTGTGTATTTGGAAAAGACCCCAGAAGATGGTGAACGAAAAGAATAAACACCTAAGTATGTGGTAATAAAAGCACATAGTATTCAAGTCTCAAATATTACTTTAACTGGATGTCAGGTCTTCACATTCATAATGCTGTACTAATTAAAAAATGGATTTAGCAGACTTAGCTCCTGATAAAAATGTGGTGAAAACAATATGTAGTCCCACAGCTGCATAAAGAGACAATGGATTTGGACCTGTACTTAACTAAGATCACTTCATGTCCAGCTGCATAGTAGTTTGTGGATAGCACTATTCCCAACCCAAGTCCTACATGGACAGCATTTTGGGACACTAAGTACACTCAGAGTAGCCTACCACTGTATGCTCCTGCCTCAGCTGAGGGAGATACTACTAAACTCAGAATATATATATATAAAATGCTCTTACACAAGATAGCAAAGTTCACACCCCATTTTGGAATGTAATAGGTAGAATGAAAAAAAATTAATGGGAAACCAAAGAAACGTGATAGCAAGAAGGAGAATACTTACTGTTTTCAAGTAGAACGGAGCATAAGTACCCCCTACAGTTCACTGATTTAGCAAAATGTCTATAAAAACATTTAGTATGTTCATTTGCATAGGGCTTTAATATTTTACATCAGTGTCAGGTATCACATTTATGTTTGAAAATTTGAGTCCAAATAGGTGTTTGACATGATAATGCACTTCCTTTTGAGGAAGGAATCATAACACAGTTTGAAGAAAAACCCAGTTGCCTGCTGCAAAAATAATACCAAATAAAGAGAGGCTGATTCATGCTCCTACTTTCAAAGTATTTCCTGAGTCCTTATACTGAGCCACAGCCCAACACAACACCCTCCTTACCACTTGACTTTAGCTGTGGCAATAGTTGGTAGCTACAGTCGCAGCAGGTGATTGGCAAGGTGCCCTATCAAGTTTTGTTTGCAATTGGTTCATTCCCATGATGGCAAAACTTACTGGATTTCAAATTCAAAAACTCTCACAAGGCCACACCTAGTAGTTACTCCACTTCACATTTCGCAGTCAAACACTTCAATGTCACACTGGAATGGGCAGCAGCCTGTAAAGCAGCTTGACATCAGACACCACATTACCTATATTACAGTCTTGCAGCAGGCTTAAGACTAAGGAATGTGGTAAACTTCTGGCTGTATTCCCCCAGCAAGATACTTGTTTAAAGGCAACTAGAAGACTAACTCTCGAGGATGGGGATACAGGAAAAAAAAATCTGTTGTCTAAACACATAGCATAGTTTGACACAAGTACTGTGGGGACCTCCCAGTGTTCATAAATCAAGCTGGGAAACAGCATTGTTTCACACAAAATGTTAACAGCATTTGTCATCTTTAAGGTGGGCTACTTGTTTTATGTCCATCATGGTGCATATCAAATAAAGTGCACAGAAGAGCTGTGGAGACCCAGCTCAGACAGGCAAAGAGGAAAAGGACTTCCCTGGTCATGCTGTCCAAGAGCTCACAGTTACAATAAAGGTCTCAACATTTAAGCAAGAAAACAGAGGGCTTCAAAGTAAGGTTTGGTCTGGAGCAGGGATCACGGAGTGTCTACCTACACATTAACCTCCAATTTTATTCCATTTTTTATAGGTGGCAGTTATTTCAGCTTTCATTAGAGAGCTGAAGAAAGGACCAATCTGATCATGTAGATTGTAAAATGTGATGGCTTAAGGATGTAGGATTGCCATTCTAGCTCAGCTTTCATATTACACAGCTATCTACATTCTCTCTCCTTCATGGACTGCCTTGGGCAGGTTGAGTGTTTGGATTTACAGTCCTGTGAGTTCGGCTTTTAGTGATCTTAGAGAAGACTAGAAGATCAAAGCTGTTATGCCAGGAAATCACACCCTTTTAGTAAGAGTTTGTCCTAGAGTCAGTTTTTTTCCAGACTAACGGACACCAGAGACCATTTTTAGAGTTGAAAAAAACAAACACACAGGGCGTTAGGTCACTGTTCTGTCTTTTCCTTGGTCAGTAATGCTCCACAGTGTATGAAGCACCAGGGTATATCAGAAAATAATATCATCATGGCACATAGGTTACCAAGGCATAATTAGTGCAGTTATATAACACATGACAAAACATGGCACATATAGGCAAAAAAGCCTGGGTAACAGCATTTGTACATTAGAAAAAAATGCATATTTGAATTTCTTCATTGAGTCAGCAGTAGACCAGTCACTATACATATATATACATATACAGAGACAGAGGGATGACAGGCACCAATAAAAAAAAAAATAAAAAAAATCTATTTTCTTTTTTGAATTAGAAATACAGAGAGATTTTGAAACTCTATCCATTAAGTCACAGCAAGCAGTAAACGATACATTTCAAGCTTTGCAGAAAGTGTAGGAACTCTTCAAACTCCCCCGGAATGTCCCCTTATTCTTTGTCAGCATGGTCTAAAAGTGGACTAAGGCACCCCAGTACACTTAACTGTGTGGAGGGCATAATGTGCCATGCACATACTGAAAATGAGACAAATACACTACACAGACAGGCTGATTTTCAGTCTCCCTTGTGTATCTGTGTTACACTTCTATTTAGCTAAATCAACACAATAGTTAAAAAAATATGAGTTTAAACTAAGGACAGATCCTTCCTACCATAAAAATACTAGTGAGCTTTTCACCGTTTTCACAATGAAGGCCAAATTCCCAGACTGCATAAGAGCAGTTACACTGTCTTTTGAATTATCATTTTCTGTCCCTGGTGGTGGGCCAACAGATAGAATTTCACCAGGTCCTAGAAAATTCATTTTCTATTTTAAAAAGGCTTAGGGGTGCTATTCTGGGCAATCCTCATTCACACTAAGTAACCTTTATCTATATTAAAATTATGTCTACTCTTTATTGTATGTGGGTGGAGGAGGATAAAAATCAAAGTAATGCATTTTCTTCTGTTGGGATAAACAAGCTGGTGTGGGTGGTTGTGTGTGTTAAAAATGAGAGAAAACCAGTTTTTTTCATGTTAACTTTCTATTACTCATCTGAAAATAGCTTCACAAAAGCCAAATGTGTCTTTTTTGTTGTTTGTTTTGTTTTTTAAGGATTAAAACAGTCTGAAAATAAATTTTATTTTAATTCACCATCAGCCTTGTTAACTGTATTTTTCATCTACTTGGAATAGCTTTACCATATATGGAAAGACTTTATGAACACTAAGGATTTTGAAAAGGTCAGATTTTTTTTTCTTTTATATTTCAGGCTGAGTATTTTATGGGCCATTGAGAAAAAAACCACTTTCAAACCCAGCTGAAGCGGTTCTACTCAAAGTATGATAAAACAAACAAAATATCAATCCTGTTTCTGGATTAATGAATGAAGTGTTTAACCTCAATTTCAGGACAATCAGAACTTGTTCCATTTACCACACCTTTTTTCCAAGTACTGACATATAATTGGAATGTCATTCATAGACATAACATTGACATAGTTTTCCATACTTAGAAAACACAATGGGAAATAGCTAAAATTCTGATTTGATAAACTCAGTCTGCACAAATTTAATTTCTAATTTAGTGATCAGAACACAAATGACCATTAAGTTTTTAGTGACCGATGTGGGAAAAACTATAAATCTACAATAGCACAGAACAGGAAATAGTCTCTTACTGAAGACACTTCAAGGCAGTTACAGTTTTAGTATGCACTTAATAAAAGAATCACATTCTTCCATTTTAAGATTAGTTGTAATTTAAGATTAACCCTTACCAGCTCTTCCATCAATTTATTTTATTGACGGTTATTAATACCTATTGATTACCAGGATACTTTTAAGTGGATTTACTAGTGAATGACCTATCAGAATTTTAACAACTTGATATTCCTTTAAGGAAATACACATCTTGTTTTATATGACATACTAAGTTATTTCTTTATAAGAATTCCACAGACATTATAATACAGCATCTAAATTTATGAAAAATTGCTCATTATTCATAGTAGAAGGCATCTCAAACAAGTGATGAACTCATCAAAGCAGTTTAGAAGGGATTAGTCATTTAAGCACATTTTAAAGAAACATTTTTCTACTTACCTATGTGGATTAATTTAAGTCACAATTACAATTTACATGAAAATGTATCATGTACTGAGTACAAGCAACAGAACAGTTTTATTGTCTGTATTGGGTTTACTTGGCAAGGATTTGGTAGCAGGTGGACTGCAGGGGTGGTTTCTGTGAGAAAGCACCATAAGCTCTCCCCATGTTGGACAGAGCCAGTTCTAGTTGGCTCCAAGATAGGCCAACCTGTGGCCAAAGCTGAGCCAATCAGTGATGTTAGTAGCACCTCTGTGATAACATATTTAAGAAAGTGTAAAAAGCACTGCACAACAGCAGCTTAGAGAGAGAAGTGAGACTATGTGAGTGAAACAGCTATGCAGATGCCAAGGTCAGTGAAGAAGGAGTGGGGGGAGGTGCTCCAAGTGCTGGAACAGAGATTCTCCTGCAGCCCATAGTGACAACCATGGTGATGCAGGTTGTCTCCCTACAGATCGTGGAGGCTCATGGTGCAGCAGATCACTCCACAGCCTGTTGAGGGGAGTGCATGCAAGAGCAGGTCTTCTGGCAGGACCTATGGCCTTGTGGCAGAGCCACGCTGGAGCAGTCTGTTATTGAAAGAGTGCACCCCGTGGAAGGCACCCACACTAGAGTAGTTATTGAAGAACTGCTACCCGTGGGAAGGACCCACATTGGAGGAGTGTGTGAAGGATTGTTTCCCATGAAAAGGACACCATGATGGATCATGGGAAGAGTTTGAGGAGGAAGGACTGGCAGAGATGAAGCATTATGAACTTAACACAACACGCATTCCCCAACTCCCTGCACTGTTCAGAAGGAGGAGTTAGAATAGTTAGGAGTTAACTTGAGCCTGGAAACAAGGGAGCAGTGTGAGGAAGGTGATTTTTAGATTTGTTTATTTGTCATTAGCTTACTTTCATTAATTGGTAATAAATTAAACTAATTTCCCTAAGTCAAGTTTGTCTTGTCCATGACAGTAATTGATAAGTGATCTCCTTGTCCATAATCCATGAGCTTTTCATGTTTGTTTTCTCCCTGTCCTGTTGAGAGAGGGGAGTGATAGAGCAGATTGGTGGGCACATGGCAACCAGCTGTCAACCCACCACATTGTCTTAGAACTCCTTAATTGTGTCTTCTGTTGTACTTACCAATCCCTACTATGTAAGTGACTTGTCTCTAGTCAGATACTCCTCTGTATAAAGCGAAGGACCCTAAGGCTCAAGGCCATATAGATTTAAATAGAACTTCAACTCTAAAGGTGTTTATAAGTTTTGGAAACTAAACTTTAAGATGATAACTCTAAAAGGTAATGGAGTTACTCTGGGCTGAACACTTACAATCATTGTAGAAATATGAATGTCAAATTCTTGCAGTTACCCTCTCCAAGTCTGGTATTAAGGCTTACTTGAAGGAGTATAATAAGCTGCAGGAGAGAGGAAGCAAGAAATCCAAGGACAGATCCTCCTCAGAGCATGACGTTTCAACTCATTGACAGTCATATCACTTAAATTATCCATAGCAGACGTGCAAACCTAAAAACACGCAACATGACTCAGAGAATTTCAGTCCAGGGTTGTAAAGGAAAATAGGCCCTTAAGATGATTAACTAAGTTAGAAGTTAGAGAAGAATAGGACATTATAGAATAATGGAAGATTAATAGCATGCAGGTACTGTAGAATAATATCTTAAGACCATGGGAATGCTTTTCATTGTCTCTCGTATAGGCCTTAACCATGGCTGGTTTAAAACCTAGTCCAGCTGAATGAATAATGGTTATGAATAGATTAATTTTCTATTATATATAAGACATGACAATAGATGGGTAGTCAACTTAGGGTAAGCATTTTATTAAAGGTTAACTACTTTTAGGTAAGGTATAGATCAAGATAAATTGAGATAAAGGAAAAACTCAAGTCTTTCTCTGAATTCCAAAGGTGAATGTCTAAGGATAAGAGAGTGTCATGATGTCATGACCTGTGACATCTGAAGAGGAACTGAAGCAAGATGGTGAAGAATGGCTGAAGATTAATAATGGACTGGGAAGTGAGAGTTTGGGAAAAACACAAAGGACGTTTAAGAAGAATATTGAGTACTTAATATTGTGTTAAGAGTATACATATGTGTTGAATTTTATAAGTCCTTTGCCACTCACTAAGGTGATGGCCCAACTCTGAGTTGTTAAATAAAGCAAACCTAGAGTAACCCACTGTACGGTGAAATCCTTTAACAGGGGTATAAAGACAATTTGCACAGAAGCAGTTATCTGTTAGAGACAGATAAAAGTTAAGTTGTCCAAAGCTAGAAAGAAGGTGTAAAAATGCAATATGAAATCTACCAATGAGAAAACAGAATAAAACACATTTT
This sequence comes from Actenoides lindsayi, assembly GCA_025331215.1. Taxonomy (NCBI): domain Eukaryota; kingdom Metazoa; phylum Chordata; class Aves; order Coraciiformes; family Alcedinidae; genus Actenoides; species Actenoides lindsayi. Next base: position 129,349 of record WTSP01026219.1, read on the forward strand.
TCCCATAGTGGCATGGAGAAACAGGGAATATAAGAATATTCATTGGAAAATGACAACTTTTCCTCCTGGGTAGCTAATATGGCATAATTCCCAAGCCACAGTCCCATCCAGACATGTCAGTCATGTCCAGTATCCCGGGTTTTTAGTGCTCTAAGATGCATGCCAATCAAGCATCAAACTCCTCTTCCCAGAAGACATGGGGGATTGTATTGGTAAGTACAAATGCAGGAGAAAGAAGCAGGCTGTCAGTTTAAGCATTCTGAAATCCATTATCAAATGGGACAATATTCTAAAATTAAAACCTTTCACTTTTCTCGTTTTAAGAAAGCTCTGTCAAAATCTTCCAGCAATTCAGCCTTCCATATCAGAAAGAATTCTTAGATACCATTTTGAACTTATAAAATGAAAAAGCATGGGAAAACTTGTCATGTGGAAAGGCAGAGTATAATGCCATGGATTGCCTCCTTGGAAACATCTTGCAGCCAAGCCCTCCCCTCCGAGATTTAAAATCAAGGCTTGAAGTACTCCTAGCTGAAACCTTCAATCTGAGAGAAGTTCTTTTTCTAGTTACAGCTTACAATACAAAAAGAAGAAAGCTGAAACTAACACTGAAGAGGAAAGCACAATTAAAAAGTTGCTTTTAGAAAGAGATGGTGTGAGCCCTGTCCACTGGCACAGTTGGAATGGCACAGAATAAGCACACAACTACATGTGCAAAAGCAAGCAATCTTACACTGCCAAGGAGACAGACTACTCTGTTGTGATGATTGTTCTCTCAAGAAATATTTCTGACTAGGAGCTTTGGATTTAAATCACTAAATCATGCTTGCTTTGTAAAAATGCAGTGTTCTTTGCAATTTCTTTCAGTCTTACAAAATCCCAAATAACATATCTACATCCTAATGCATTCCTTCTTTTATTCCAGGACACAAATTTCACCTTCTGGAAAAGCTACTTTTGCTTTCTGTCATGATACTCCAAAGCATTCAGAATTAGTCATTTAATCTCTATCCAGGCTAAAATGGCTTACTAGAGAAATCTCAGCTTAATAAATTATGTATAAGAATTCTCTCTTTTATGTAGTGTGAGCCATCATTTGAGCTATAACATCATTTATGGCTGCAGCAGAATGAACTGAGCAAATACACTGTGGTACATCCTAGTGTAAGTTAATTTGGTCACAAAGCTCATACACACGGAAAGAAACAACTGCCAAACCCGGAATGCTTGGAAGCGCTGCCAAAGGCCTTTCACATTCCTGAAGAAGGTGCCAGCAAACTTGCACCTCATCACAAGCAAAAGACAATGATAAATAGCTATCACGCATGCTTCTCTCTTGTTATGCTTCTACTAACCTTCAGCTATGAAGTCTAGGCTGGAAACACAGAATTCTTTAAATATTTGTTAGGTAAAAACAGACCTCCAGTCAGCCTGTGAACACTGCTGCCCTCCAAACCCGCAATATTTCTCTTTTATCTAGCACATCCTCCATAAGGGTGAGTTTTTCACTTGACCATCCCACATACCCCCAATATCTACATTCTGGTTCCTTTCTAAGATTCTGAAAATGGAGAGAAACATCAAGTTAACCTGCTTTAATTTCACAACATTGTTACATCAGGAAGTGCTCTGAGAAATCCTCTGTCAGCTTCCTTTCAGCTGTACAGCCCTTGAGTCTGACATACAGCCACCTGCAGCCACAGACTGCAGTTCCAGCTTCTTAAGATCTTGGAGAGAGAGATGCAGAAACTGATTTTTCCCTGCTTCCAGTTAGATGAAAATTTCATCAACTGGCAGCAGCAGGAGTCAATTAAAGGTCTCCTTTCACTTTCTCTTTGGGAAAAATAAAAACTTTTTGAAGTCTGAGCTTCAGCCACATGTAACTAGACAGCTACTAAATCCAGGAGGGATTTTAGTCACTTGAGGAAAGTGCTCTGGGAGTCACCTGACAGTGAACTGACAGTTTTAAAGTGGGTATTTCACTGGTGTTTGTTGAGAAAGTGAGTGAAAGAAAATTGTTTTTACAGCATAGACATGGACAGTCATGGCATGTCGGGAACAAAGCACTGGAAGCATCTGCCTTGGCCACAAAGTCCTCAGACATCATAGGTAGTTACATTTCATATCTGCAGCACTATTCCAGGGAGGTCATAAAGGGGGCACACAGACAGAAGCAACTTGCCCTCCCAGCTCAGCTCAAAGCACATTCAAGAGCTGTAGAAAATGCAGTACAAGCAATGGAGGGAAGATGCTTCTTACTTTGCCTAAATCCATCTCTAGAGTTAAACTAAGGTCAAGACCAAGTGGTTTTGGTACCATACAATGCACCTGCACATCTGCTATTTCTGATACAGTCAGTAGCAAGGAGATCCAGACCCCAGTATGTGTGTGGGACATCTGTAAGGCCAGCACTGCTCTCTGGCACCGAAGGGTCTGGGACAGTGAGTCCCGCCTCCATGAGGGAAGGGACCACTGGAGGAGATCCAGGAGCCAAGAATATATGAACATGGTGAAAGCGTGGAACAATGCTAAAGTTCACTTAAGCTGAGCAAAACTTGGCTAGAAAGCACCTTGCAGTATGCAGTGAGACTCAGTACCATGGCCAAGTGAAGGCATATGCACCCTGGAGATGGGGACACCTCAGAGAAATAACCAAGACTAAAAATACACCCATGAGATCCTTCAGGCAAAAAATTCCCCAAAACTGTTTTTTCATGTATTTGGAACTTGTGTGCATATATTTGGGATAAATATACAGTATCTACACTTCAAGTAGTTGAACACTTTTGGAGCCAGAGATGAAACTGTTTATTGAAATGGAAAGTATAATTCTGGTATTTATATTCCAAAGGATATGCAATACATCACAAATGTAATTCACAGAAGGTTCATTTCAATTCTACAAAATTCCATTTACAGAAATAGACCAGGAGAAGTGTTAAAAGAGACAGGCTGGGGAGCTATTTCTGAAAAAGACTCAACAGATATTTAAACCAGATTAAATTCCAAACTCTAAACAGTTACCTTTCAATGTGCACTATCTTCAGTCATTAAAGTATCATGTCTTCTATGCATTTCTAAAAGCATATATTATTTACATCAGTTAGCTTCTGCATTCTGATTGCAATCTGCCTTTTTTCAATAAAATAAATAAAATTAGTCTCTTAACCTAGAACCATCAAACTCTTACTTTCATTATCAATTAACACCACTTTTCTGCTGACTGTGACTTGATTAAAATCTGATTATTTGAATAATTTGATGGAAATTGCTATTATTAAATGTGCTTTTTTATTAGGAACTTTTCATCTAGAAATTGACAGCAGAGGAATTACAATACTGTAGTTAAAAAGTGTTTTGTAACCTGGGCTGAGAAAAGCTATGGTGATAAACATGAAGGCAAAGACTATCACTTATAGAGCAGGCATTTGATCTGAGAATTTGGGCTCAGAGCAGATCCAAAATGATGAAACTTTGCTAGAGTTGCTGTGAGCTTTAAGAGACTTGGTCCTTCTATGCCTCATGGTTTGTAATTTCTCCTGATGTTAAAAAAATGTAGTGATATATACTTAGACCATTTTACTACATTACCCCAGTGTTATTTTAAAAAACACCAGTCAATGATAGTGATGCTTTAGGTGATCTCAATATCAAATTCTTTCATTTCTACTATTTCTTACATTAATTAACAGCAGGTAAGTAGCTGGTTTTTAAACTTAGTTTTTAATAGGACATCTCTCAGTCTTCTTGCAGCTGTATATCTTCCCCTTGTCCTACAGGAACTCAACATCATTTGCAAAAAAATGTCCCATGAGGAATTGTTCAAGTGTAAATTTGCTTCTTAGTTTTTACATCAATTTTCTACCAGGGCTTTGATTTATTTGACTGAAGTGTGGATAGCCCAATACTGAAAAGGTGAATTTTTTGATATTGATAACATATGCAGATTGAAAAAACCATCACAATATTTTAATTTCATGGTTTAACCCTAGGCTAAAAAAATTTTAAAAAAAATTAAATTTAAAAAAACCCAAAACCCCCCAAATCAATACTGTAGGCTTAAAGTCTGATTTTACAAAACAGACTTCAATGTTGAAAGGTTTCTATTTTTTCAGGTGTAATTCTCTAGAACTTACTTGGCATGTAGAAGTTACCATGGAGAAATGTTTTTAGGAACAAAAAAACCTCTCCTATCAAACATATTTCTTTACCTAATCTCAAGTATAGGTGCTCCAATGTATTTATTTTCAATGTAATATTATTATCTTCTAAATTGCATTGTAAAATTATAACAACTGAATTATTCCTACTATAGTTTTAATAAATTTTAGAGGTAGTTCACTGTAGATCACACAGAGAATTTAAAATGGGATATTAGGTTGTAACGATTCACACTTGACAAAATAACTTGAACTGGTAAACAGGAATAAATGACGAGATAAAATATCAAGGATAAGAAAATGAAAACATTATAGATAAGGAAATTAATTCCAAAATGTGACTGATACTGAAAGAAACATCTCTTGATAGAATCAGTCATGCTCATATTATTTTTCCATTGTGATTATTGTTGTTGACCGTTTTTTCCATACATTCGATTTCATACCTTTCCTTCCACTTCCCTTGTGATTTCAGGCAACACCCTTAATATCTTTTTTAGCTGCTTTACAAACTGAAGTTGCAGGAAGTAGTGAATACTCTTTATCACAAGTGCGTGACAGTAAGTAAATATGCTGGAATTTGTCCACTTCATAGAAATGTAAAATACTTTCACATATACTCAGTCCAGCTCCCAATAAAACTAGCAATGTAATAAATACTTGTGGCCTCCTTACTCTACATGCTAGCAGTGTCTCTTAGCCAAGCTCTGAAGAACCTTCTTATAAGCAAGGCTACGAAGAACCTTGGAATTCAAGCAATTTAAGTTTGGGGTTTTTTTTTCAGACAGTCCTTAAAAGTGATCATTTATATGGTGCATGTAAAAATCAAAGCCACTTACCCTTTTTCTCAAGTTGTAAGTCAAAATGAGATTTCTGGAGAAGGAGTGAGAGAAGGCTGTATAGAACTCCAGCACTTTCTGCAAGGCATCTCTCTTAATCACATGAAGATCACAGTAAGTCAAAGCCCTTACATTAGCACAGGACTGGGCGAGGGTAGACTCCTTCCAGAACACATCACCAAAAACATCTCCTTTGCCTACAGAAGAGGAGCAAAATTGCTTTCAATAATGGCACTATTTCCACCAAAAGTATAAAAGAGCATACACCTCATTCATTCTATTTGATGTGGTTAGAAAAAAATTCTGTCTGGAAAATAAATAATCTTTTAAATATTTCATTGGCAACCTTTCCCACTATCAATTTTTTAATTAAAACAGCTTAGCAGAATTTCCAAAGAATAAACCACAATCAAAAAGTGTTTCATTTGACAAGTCCCCTTTAAGTATCAGTAAAGATTTTCCTCTAAAAGTCAAGAAAAGCAGTTCATTCTTGGTTCATGTTCTTTTCTGATCCCTTTCAAAGAGATTAACTAAGAGGAAAAGCTACTTCCTTTTCTTCTTTTAAGTGGCACGCAAAGGATTTGTTTCTTACATCAATGTTGAGGTTTTCATCATCTGGCTAATTGCTTACTGTTGTGTCAATAAAACTATCTTGTATAATACGTCAGTGCAGTTACAGGCTGTAACGAAACACTATTATAGATTACTATAAAAATAAGTTTGCTAGATCATTGCCATAAATGTCTGTCTTTACAATAGTATAAAAGAGCACACAACTCTGGTGGCTCAAACGCTTTTCAGCTTGTAAGAGGATCAATAAAATCTTTCAGTAGCTCTGCATGTTTGCCCCCATATAATAGAGAGAGAGGTTTAAGGTAACAACATAGTCCAAAACAAGAGCACAGGTTAGTTACCACTAAGATAATACTGACAAGGCAAGAATATTTACGTGTTACACACTGGAGGAAAGAAAATGGGGCCATTTTCTTACAACCATCCCATCTGCCTGTCTCTATCAGCTTGGGGCTGCCAGTGAAATCCCTGCTGAGCAATACTGCACAATGCGGGCATTTGCATCAGTCTGGACACTAGAATGCAAGGCAAGTATACCAAAATCTGCCTGAGTAGCAGCCCCCAGTTAAGATTTCGTTGGTTACACCCCAGCTCGGGCTGGGCACAAAAGGGAGTGTTTAGAAGAAAGTTACAAACTCCTTTACAGAGTAATGGAAGTTGGTTTGGTTTGTTGTTTTTGTTTTGTTTTCTGGTTTTGTTTGGTTGGTTTGTTGGTTATTTTTTTCCCTGTTTTCTAATGTATAATGCTAACAGGATAAGAATATTCCGTTGTTACCTTGATAATGAAAAACTGCACTGTACTTTTTTTGAATGGTATTTTCCGTATAAACCTCTGCTGTGTTATATCACCACAGCACATCACTTTTTAAGACAAAGAATACATTCACAATGTCTATCAAGTTGTGGTAGGGATGGACCAGATGATCCCTTGTCTTATAAGTATTACTTTGTCCATAGCAATTCTTAAAGTCAAAGCATCAAAATACGTATTAGTTTATTGACTTCACCTTTTAGATTTCATTCCCTAAATACACAGTCATGTATGAAAGGCTATATGAAAGTCAAGAGAACTATCATGAGTAAAGAGGTCAAGAAAACTTCTAAATTAAACCCAGAACTCTCAGCCCTTGAGATGTACTTCCACCATTATGTAATTTCTTCTATTAGATGATAAGTGTTTTCTCTTTAAAGAGAAGCTATCAGCCCGATGGTAAGCTACACTGTAGTACAATAAGCTGTAAGTCACAGTGATGTCCTCTTAGTCTTCCACAAAAGCCCTATGCAGTCCACCTGCCAGGGACCTGTTTAGTCCCTGAACACTTTGAATGAGCATAGACTGTATTTCCATTTTAAATGCATATAAACACAAAAACAACCTGTTCCCATAAGTACATTTTTTCCCCACAAGGTTAGTTAAAGGCACTATAATGATGCCCTTTCTTCCAGCTCTAGTCTCTTTACATAGGACAGTGCCAAAATCCAGAAATACTACAAAGACTGCATATCAGTAAGCATGGTGGTAGTTCAATAGCCCACTGCAGTAAGTAACTTTTCATTTTAATGGCAATGACTTTTCACATTTTCAATTCTTTCAACATATGCTTTTTCAGTAGATACATTAAAAACAGCCTTAGAAAAAAAGCTTCCATGCACTTAAAATAGATCATCATCCACAACACTTCTAGACAAACATACAACATATTCAAAATTGAAGTGAAACAATTTTTCCGCACCATAAAAATTGATATGCTTCACTGGGTAAAATGGATTGTTTGCCTTTGGAATAAATATTCTTTTATTTGCAATCTTCCAGGCAATTAGCTAAACAACTGTTTTAATTAATGCTCAGGAATCTTTCAAGCATTGAAATGTGCTATCACTGATGAGCAACAGTTACAAGCTGATAGTCCAAGCATGAGGGAAAGGAATTCTAGCTTATTTCTAAGAGTATTTCTTAACATCTCCAGTCAAGTTTCCCTACCTTAAAATGACAATAACTATTTTACTGTCCCACAGTAACATGAAGAATAATTAGTACAATGCAAGTACAAACAGTATGGTGCTGCCTTGCCTACATATGAAACAACATACAGCAGAAGTTAGTTAACATCTTACTCTTTTTAAAATTGAATGCTGCTTTTTACATAACACAGAAAGACACAATTGTGTCCTTTACCTGTGGTAGCAACCCTGTTTTCCTCCTGCTATTTGTAACTCCTGTAAAACTGCCCCACCTGTAATTTCCTGACACCCCAGGATGCTGCTTCCAACCAGTGGCAAATACAGCACATGAAGGAGCTATGTCTGCTAGGTACCAGAGAAATGCAACACGTAAACCATGAACCAAGTCAGATCACAGAAGCCTCAATTTTTAAGAAACATAGCAGGCTAAAAGAAGAACTTGTACTGTTTTCTATCATTATCAATTTGCTTGAAGTTAATACAAGTTAACAGCCAGTGATCTAGTTGAAAAATCAATGTTATGTTACAGTTCGATTTCCAAAGCAAAGGCACACGTGCATCACAGTGCTTTGTTTCTGTCAAGTGCATTTTCTAAATGAAACATACCAAAAGTATCAATCTGGATTGTCAGATTCTAAAAAGAATTGTTGACATTCATAGAAAAATGGGGGAAAAAAGAAGTAGGAAGTCTTTATAGCAAGCAGGAATTAAAATTCCACCCAAGAATACCTACATTGGATTAAAACAATTATCCTCTTAAACATAATAAAGAACTGCGTACCATCTCCCTTTTTGTTCTCCATAAAGGAAGATCAATCATTTGGAGGGGGGGGAATTAAGATTAAGTGGGTGTTTTATCAAAAACATCTGTGATTGAAAAGCAAGAAGAGCAAGGTGAGTGTATTAGAAGGTGGCTGATAAAGTCTAATGGCTGCATTAGAGAACCTGGGGCAAAAGCTTCTTTTTACATATAACTCCAGGCTTTATATATTTCACCTTACCTTTGATGGGAGATTAAAAAGCTGTAGAAATGCAGATGGCCATTTGTTTGTCAGTACTTTGCATTTCTCATTCCCAGCTTGCTGAATTTGCCAGAAACGCTATCTGTCAATCACACTTACAGTGGATGATCTAAGCTTTTACCATCAATCATTTATATTCCCTGTTGGATTTGTGGGCTGAGGACCTTTTCCACCATCAGCTCAGTATGCACTGGAAAGCCAAATAGTTTTCCGCCTTTTATGCTTGCTTGTTTGTTTTAATTATAATAAAAAGTCTCTAAACCCTGATTTATTTAAACACTGAAGAATTATTTTATAAAATCAGCACCTTCTGTTTCCATATATAGTTTTTCCCAAACTTTTCTCCATATCAAATTTGCCGTTCATGAAAAGAGGATTTTTCTGTTACCACTGCAAATTCAGCCTGGGTCAAGCAAAAGGTCAAGCCACATCCACTCTGTCTCCTGAATGTAGCACCAGTAATGACGACCTGATTATTGCAAATTAGCCAAATGTTTTGCTGATTCTGTTCAAGAAAAGAATCTCAGTCACACATTACAGCTGTATCATCTTGATGTGCATATCAGAACAATCCTTGGTTTTTTTTACTGCTACAAACAGAAGTATTTAAGATGTCTCAGAAGATATTCCAACCTACTTTGAAAAAAAATATGACTCTATGTGTAATATTTACACTGAGAACCTACTTTGTTCATTTTTAGATTCTGGGAGTCATGGTGTAGTTTTGGTGTGATAGTAGCTGGGTGAGAAGAAGAGGCCCTTGATTCATGTGCTGAATATTTTTCAAGTCAGTATGGACTTTGAGGGGATTCACATGAATCCATGGATTTTTCAGTACATCAGACAAAATGTTCATGTTAGAATCATTCTCAGATCAACAGTAATACTTGTTACAGCAGTCAACATCAGAATCTAGCTCAGGTCCCTTACAGATCTGCATTCACATTCATTTTTGAGCTATAGAAGAACTGTGATCCAATAGTCTCAGCAGACCCAAACATAATCTAGAATGACCAAACACTGCTTGGTGGTACCTCAGCAGCAATGCAGTACTAAGCATATCTTGGAAATCGGATGTTAGCAAATACTGTTATCTGTGATTCTGATCCACAGCAGCTGCTGCTGCAGCTGCCCATTGACTTTCCCAGAACAGCTCCCTGAAGCACCCACACTGGAACACACCAACTGCTGTAAAGGCAAACACCAATTCCCTGTCTGTTGGTCTCTATCCTAGTGGCTGCTCAGTTAAAATGCTGCTGAAATTTAAAAACAAACAAAAAACTTGGCCTGATTTTTCTCTTTCTTTTATTATTTTTTTTTCTCTTCCTAAACAGATTTGAATAGAACCAGAGAAACTGGTTAGTCCATGTCACAGCATCCTAGCAATTGTATTCAATCATAATTCCACTAAGGACAGTACATTTACCCTTAGAGTTCAAAGCCAGTGATGGGAGACTTAGGTCAATCCCCTTGTTGTGGTTTAACCTCTGGTAGCAGCTAAACACTACACAGCCACTCCCCGTCCTCTGGGGTGGGAAGGAAAATCAGAAAGAAGGAAAAAGGTGAGACCCCATGGGTTGAGATAAGGATAGTTTAATAAAAAAAACACAAAGAGAGACAAAAACAGTACTAACTATAGTACTAATGAAATTATAAACAAAGCAAGTAATAGAAGCCAGGAAGGCTCTACCTGTACCCTAGATGCCAACTTTCCCTGCTCCAACTGCACTGAAGGTACATGATGAAGCAAGTTGAAAACTGGTGCCCCACCCCAGGCCAGCCCTGCTCTTATATAGGGGCATGACTCAATACAGTATTGAATATCCTATTGGCTGGTTGGGTTGTTTCTCCTGGCTGTGGCCCCTCCCAGCTGCAGCTCTTCCTACTCCTTAGGCCAGCAGCTGTTTGCAATAATTTACCTGAACCAAAGCCAGGACACCCTCTCTGTGATCACCACATGCATATTTGGCTTCAACAGAAAATCTTTCCTTCTCCTCTCTTCCCTCATCTCCTCCTTATAAAGCATGCAATTGAAATTTTCCCATTTTACAGAGAGAAGAAAGATTCAAGGACAGTAGAGGCACCAGAGAAAACCCAATTTTTCTTCTTGGTGCATTGTTTTAAAGCTACTAATATCTGCCATCCCCAAAAAAACATAGCTACCATTTGGCATCAAGGTAAAGTATTTAGTATCCATCCCACAGATGAATTGCACAACTTGACAGACACAGAATGACCTATAGTTTGGTCCTCCAACACAGCACAACAGGCGGGACTTGATTCATGGAAGTCATCTGCTACTTAGGATTTTGTTAAGATTTCTCAAGTGAAAACTGAGACATGTAATGAGAAGTGAATGACCAACTGCACTGTAGAGAATATACTATTTTTCATTAACCATTAATCACTCTTTTCCTCTAATAGGACGTTGAGGAAAAAAAGCCAGAGCATCAGTGCCACAGAAACAAAGTGTTACAGAGATAATAAACTGAAGTTTCACTTTCAGTGATTTGCCTGGTGCACAAATAGAAACACAGTGTATCTGTACATGTTTTAAAACAGCTTGGCAACATTTTGCAGACAGTTTACTATACAACTGCATCAACTTTCTCTGTTGAAGCAGTCTGTACTGTACAGCCAAAATAAAAACATTTATTTTAGAGCACAGGATGAGTAGCAACAACATGAATTAGTTACAGCTAAGATTTCTATTGTTATTATAATTAATGTGTTTATTTGTCTCTCTGAATAGAGCATGGATTGTACTTCACTACTTACTGTGATGAGAAGAGTTTTAAAATGTCAACTGGGCTTTACCAGGATTATTTACAAAAAGCTAGGCAGCTTCACCAGAACCTGAAGCATTTACCCTTTTTTGGTTTTTTATGGTTACCATAAAAAAATTTTTCTAAACGTTCGTCCAGTTTGCACAAGCTCAGAAGACATAGAAGTTGCCAGCTCAAATAACTAGAGTCATAAATGTATTTGAATTTATTTGCGTTGGTTAATAGGGAAAACACAGCTCAGTCTGTGTTGTCATTGCATGGACAGTTGTAGTTCTCTGATCAAAAACCCTATACGAGAGGCTCAAACTGCAATATCCTCAGAGTTACTCCCCGATGACTTAGAAACAGGCTTTATGCTACGGCTATTGCTTGAAGCTTACATTAAAGCCCTGAAATTTGATTTTTTTATTTCAGACAAAAGGATTCACAAGAGCTTAAAATAGTAGATTTCACCTTCTGAAATACATAAAGTAAATACTTTTAAAATCTCACAACGTTCATAGCTAAAGTATATTTTATTTTATATTTCTAACAACTCCTTGAGGATAAATTTAACTGTCTCAGAACCATACCTCTGAAAAAAGTTCTAATTTGAAACTTGAAGACAACAAAGAAAATTAAGTGTTCCATGAGCATCTATCTCTTGTTTGTGTGGTTTTTCTTTAACCTGGCTTTTCAGTGGAAAAAAATAAATAAATTATTTTTCTTCCTCCAAAATTCTGAGGCAGAAACAAAACCCTACCCAAAACAAAAATGAAAATTAATTCAGTGGTTCACCTGCTAGAAATCAGGACCTTTCGAGAAATCCTACTTCTTTGTTAAATTATAATTTCTATCTCTTCATACCTCTGTTTGGAGTAAGGATACAAACATGGTGGAGAAGCCTTCCTAACACAGCCTGAGATACCAAGAAACATGCTGGAACAAAGAGCCTCATCTCCACCACATCTTAATTTCATCTGCCAGTGCATCACAGATTGCTGTTGCCAGTAGCATGCCAGACATTACCACCTTCCAAAGGGGGCTTCCACAAGTGATGGTGTCAGACTTCTTAAGAGCAAGCACATTATGTAAAGTTGTATAAATTCACAATGGTAAAACATGAAACCATAGGAAAAAAATAAAAATAAAAAAAATCCAACTATTTCTAGTGCCAAGAAGTTCACTACTGAGGCTTCTATTCACAGGGAATCACCTTTTGCCTCAGTTATTCCAGCAAGTGATTTAATCAAGTGTTTTAAAAACCTGTTTCTCCAATACCCTTTAGAGTCTGAGACCATGTAGAGGCAACAGTGGACAGGTGCTTGGGTGATTCCTACTTTCAATGCTCTGCCAGTAGTTAGAACAAGTAATGACTGGCCGAAGTCTCAAAATGGGCAACTCCTGATGCCAACCAACACGCATTTTTTAGATGTCTGGAGCACAAGAATAAGGAATACTCTCTCTCCAAAAACACCACTAGGAATAAATCTAAACTTCTCAATAAGAGTTTTAGTGCTGGTCTTACATCCACTGTGAATTAAAACTTTGTATTAGTGTAGGTATCTTCATGACACTGTCTTTTGAAAAGTTTAGCTGGATCTCCATTTCTACTACTTTGGCTAATAGTGTTCTTGAACACGTACTGAGGAAATCATACTGTTAAAATTATTACTTCAGTTGATGTTCACTGAATCACTTCCTAGAAACATGCTACTTGTTAGACCTGCCTATATATGTCAACCTGAAAAAAAAAAAAAAGCGTTAAACTATAAATAGAAAAAGCACAACAGAACTCCTGAAGATAAGGATTGAAATTAATTTCAGTCATTCCCTTTTCAAAGCACCACTGGTCACGTTACAGTCTTATTCAATAGCACAAACAATTCTGTGATGTCAGATACTGTCTTTGAAAATAATAAAAAAATCCTCTAATGCCATCTATAATCCTACAACCACTTCTTAAGCCTAAAAGCACAGCAGCTTGGAATTTTTAACACAGGGAGGCTTACCTAAATTTAGAACTCAGGTGAAAAATGAAGTAGAGAAGTAAGGGACTTTTTCAAAGACTTGGTATTAAATAACAACAGGTCTCAAAACACATAATTAAATTCTGAAAATGGGGTTGTACACAAAGTAGCTTAGTTTATGGAAACCTGAGTTCGCTCATGTACAGGGGACAGTCTAAAGATAGCAGCCTGGGCTCAGCACAGTTAACTTATCTGATACCTTCAAGTCTGCTGAGAAGCAATCCTCACATGATTGTGTGGAAGATGCAATGTTTTTCCACTGAGAAGGACTAAGACAGACAATGCTTCTGCACTGCTATTTCCCCTCCTCTAAAATAAACCATTCCTGTGGTACAGTTGCCCTTGTAGTTTGCACTGTCCTATCTGGCTGCTAATCTGTCCCACCAAAATCTGAATCAAACCTCTTGTGTCTACACCTGAATGAAATGCTTATGGCTAAATGAGTAAGCCAAAGCAATTGTAAAAAAAACAAACAATTATTCTTAAAACATTCCTTTAAGATTGCAATTAGATCAAATTAAGTCAGCAGGAACTTCTCCACGCAAAGCAAATGGAGTATTTAATATCCTCCTGAAAGAAAATGTGGCACACCAAGATCTCCTACAATATCACGTTAAAACCAGTCTCCAAACTTGTCGATGTTACAGCTTTATAAATGACAATAAAAGACCTGTATTTCAGTGACATCCAAATTTTACTTCAACTCACAAGGGATCTTAAAAGTAAATATATGTGCATCCTTTGCACACTTCCTTCTAGCACCTCAAAAAAAAAAAAAAAGTGATATAGGACGAGAGCAAAGGGCCTCAAGTTACATCAAAGGAGGTTGGGATTGAATATTAGAAATAAACTCTTTACTGAGAGAGTGGTTGGGCAATGGAACAGGCTGCCCAGGGAGGTAGAAATCGCCATCCCTGGAGATGTTTAAAAAACAAGTAGATGTAGCATTTAAGGCTATGGTCTATTGGTTAAGGAGATGCTGGGATGAAGGTTGGACTTGATCCTAGAGGTTCTTTCCAACCATAATAATTCTATTATATCTCACTTTCCCCATGACAGTGATGAAGAGAGACGGATCTATACTATAAATATCCAGTCTTCTTATTCTGCTGCTGCATAGTTTTATACTTATATCTACATTCTGTTATTTCCCTTCACCTTTGACATCAGAAAAATGAATAGCAGCAGCTATCCTTGTGGAGGGCAATGATTTTCCTTGCTCGCGATAAATTACTCCCCAGTTCAAGAAGGACAGGGAACTACTGGAGAGGGTACAACAAAGGGCTACAGAGATGGTTAGGGGACTAGAACATCTCTCTTAAGAGGAAAGACTGAGGGCCTTGGGTCTTTTTTAGTCTGGAGAAGAGAAGACTGAGGGGAGAATCTTATCAATGCTTATAAATATCTAAAGGGTGGGTATCAGGAGGATGGGGCTGGTCTTTTTTCAGTGGTATCCAGAGACAGGACAAGAGGTAACTGAGATGAATTCATACATAGGAAGTTCCATCTAAACATGAGAAGGAACTTCTTTACTTTGAGGGTGACAGAGCACTGGAATGGTCTGCCCAGAGAGGTGGTGGAGTCTCCTTCCCTGGAGACATTCAAACCCCAACTAGACTCATTCAGGGTGCAACTCAGCCAAGTGCTCCTGCTCTGGCAGGGGGGTTGGACTCCATGATCTCCAGAGGTCCCTCCAACCCCGACCATTCTGTGATTCTGTGATTTCCCTTCCTATCTCATTCACTTTACCTGCCCTTTGTGGAGTCAGGAGTTGGACTCAATGATTCTCCTGGGTCCATCCCAAGTCAGGATATTCTATGATTCTGTGTTTGCTAAACCAACAGTCAATAGAAACGTTTATTCTTTTGAAAGTGTTTAGCTCAAATAAGGATAGTAAGAACATAATAAATGCAGAACAGCTGTGATGCAACACATGGGATAAACTTCTTTACTCTTGGGATAAACTGTTTTGTGTGGGGGCTTTGTTTTTCCTTTCTAACTAAATGTTTTAACAAATGTTATTTTCCTCATCCCTTGCTTGGCTCTGATGGTCACAGTGTTTGTCAGAACTGTGTTTTTTAATTGCTAAATAAAAGCTTAAAGGCTCCCAGTCTCTGATGAAATCTGTAAGAATAACCTCCAGTCTTACTATCCATACCCACAGGGCCCTCTTGCAGGCATCATCAAGACCACTTCATCAAGTCTGAACAATTCACATAGGTGAAGATCTGCTGCTCAGTCTGACCCTCTAGGAATCATTAATATTGCAGCAAAATTTAAGGACAAGACAATGCTCTCCCCATTGCTATCTAGAAAAAACAAAAAACAAAAACCAAAAACTGTCATCCTAATTTCAATGGCCTTCTTCTCATTAGCCCTCTACTTGAATGGTTTCCTAAATTTCAAATATTACCCCAGTTTCAAGTAGAAAGTGTTGAAACCAAACTGGGTCCAAGAACCACTTGCTTCCTTCAGATTTCCTAGAGAACAGGGATTTACTGTTCAATCTGGGAGTACAATTACATCAGGTACCTCACTTAGAGTTTATTACTGTTTAGTAAGATCAAAAATGGCTTTCTTGGTCATTTGAATATTTGTCCATACATATTAACACAATATAAATACTTTTCTAACAAGGCCTTCTATCCAGTCTGTGTATTTCCAGTAAATACCTATGAAAGGTTACTTCTGCTACTATACAATTATTTTCTGTAATTTCCATTAAATTATCTATGCACACATGCAGTTGGAGACAAGAACTAGCACTTCCTCTAGCAATAGTGAGGACAGATTAAAAAGGTCCAGATTAAAAGGCTGGAGGACCAGGGAAACACCTTTCTAGCCCCAGCAATGGCATATCCTCTGCTCAGCTGGGCTTTTAACATTAGCTTCTTGATTACTGTGGTTCCAATCTACATTCTCACACTGCATTTAGAGAATGCCTACTTTCATAGTGTAAAAATATATAAAAAACTGCATTAAAAGGACAGTTTAGCTCTTGCAAGCTTTCCTAAGTTAAGAAAAAGCAACTAGTTTTGCAGGCCTGCTTCATGCTTCTAATAAAAATCCCTTTTTCCCCTACGTATTTCAAAGAAAGCTGCAGCCAGATCTTATGGTTCCCTGCCTGGAACACATTTAATTCAGAATGAATCTTTTAAGAAGATATTCATTAAATTAAAATGTAGCAAATCTCTCCTAAGCATGAATAAGTAACTTTTAAAAGACCTGTGATAAGGTCAGGTTTACAGATGGCCAGTGGCTCAGCCTGAAAGGTCTGCTCCAAGGCAGAGAAGCTAGAGCTGCCAAATGAAGCACACATAAATGGTTGATTGTTTTTAACAGTGACATAACAACCCATTTTCTCTAACAACATTTGGATAAATGAGTAAGTTTTTAAGCAAAAGTAGTTCAAATAGGTATGTCAGTCTCAGATGGATAAAGCAGCACCAGCCCAAATGGGAAGGCTTGGAAAAGTTAAAAGCAAAGCCAAGCTGAAAATAGTCTCTCAATAGAAGTCCTGCACGACCTGTACTGTAATCAGTTCTCTTCAAGGCAGGGTCTACGTGATTTGTCTCTATCTTCCACAAAGTGCTGAGTGTACGTCAGTACTTCACCCTACGCAATAACAAAGGTGTAAAACTGGAAGAACAGTGAACTACAGAAAACAGAACTGTTTATATAAAGCCCTAGTAATACAGTGGCTTTTCTTGTTATGTCTTTTCTGCTCCATTTGCATTAGAATGAGTCACAAATAAATAAATTACCTGGCTTAAATATAATTTTCTACTTTTTTGGTTTTGTTTCTTTGACACCTCAAATTGAAAGATTTGGTGTTGCATGAACATCAGCAATTTCTTCATTTCAGCAGAAATTTTGGATAGAGTTCAAAAATAAATCTTTCATCCCAGATTAAACTTCATACAAAATGTGTCAATTTCTTTAAATTTTAACTGTAAACACTGCAAATAATTATTTTTTTTTAAATTTTACTCATTTTTATGTTTTTTCTCTAAGTCAAATTAATGGAGAAAGCAACCTTAGTGGACAGGAAAAAAATGTAAATTTTTTTCACGGCTGGCCTGTGTGCAATTTTTTCCAACTCAGTACTTGTATTAATGCGAGTCAATCAAAGGTAGTGCGTGCTGTTGTAAGAACATAAGCCTGAACTGAGAATATACCTATCTCTTGGGTATGATGCTGAACTGATCTAGAAGCATATTATGGAAGTCTACACAGTATGTTCCAAATTCCAGAGCTACACAATACACTGTTATACTCTAGTCTGCAAGGCTAAATGATTTCAGAACTTGAAAATGTTTCATATGAATGGGATCCTTTAAGGATTTAGTGTAGTTTTCCTTTGGTTTATGTAATGCTGTGCAGCAGTCACACAGACTAATTTAGAGATGCAATTTATTTCTCTGTTGTAAAGAAGACACAGGTTACATTGCAAATTGCAAAGGCTGCGTTGTTAAGTGACAGCTAAAGCTGAGCAAATAATTCACCTTGAATAATTTATGCACTTATTTTTTATTTCAAGAGTGTCTGAGAGGAGATTATGGTCTCTCCACCATACCTGTTAACTGAAATTACCCTACAGCATTCCTCACATGGTTGGCTGTTACATGCCTGATGTTCACAGCTATGCTTAGTTGTGATCAGTAAACAAAACTTACGACATAGGCTGTTCTGGATGAATGATCAGCAACAATCAAGTTTCTAGTACAATGCAGACATATTTTTTTCCTTGCCTCATTTTATCTCTTGTACTTTTATCAAGAACTTGACAAGTTTAGCTGAACATGAAATAAAAAAAAAAAAAAAAGCAAATCAAAATCATTGCTATTCTACGGATAAGAAAACTGAGTGTACAAAGAAGTTAGGGGGGAAAGTCCTGACCCATCTCCTGCAACATCCTTCAGTAATGTGGCCATTACATTATGGAATGATGAAGCAGAAGAGAGTCTTTCTGATTCAGAAGAGTGAAAAACTTGGTTAATCACATCATTTCTTATCAGAATAGAGAAACCTTTAACAGAAGGCTTCACAGCCTGAGGGAGGAAGGTACACACACGTGGAAGGAAAGGGATTTGTTAGTCCAGAAACTGAAACACAAAAATTGATACACATTTATCCAAAATGAAGTCTCTCAGACTCAGAAACAGATCCCACTTCATTTTACTTTCCTCTCCGATTACAATATTCACAAAGGAAACGACAAAGCTCTTCAACTGTAGTGCAAGCCAGAGAACCGACTCTAAATTCAAAAAAATAAAGGTGTGGAGAGAAGAGGATCAATAGTTACTGTTCCAGGAGAACAACAATAACAAAATATTTCTATTCATTCAGATTCCAAGGGATAGCCTCATTCATCTCTAGCTACTGATAAAACAGAGCAGCAAGGAGTTTTCTTATTGTGATTGACACAGGAGGAAGCATTATTGGATAAAAGGTGATACAAACTGAGGCTTTATAGTTTGTTCTACATTTGCCATGTTAACTCATGAGAGTTCAACATGGCAACAGGTAGTAAGTTCTTGAGGTGCAACTTAAAAAAGCAGACGTTGCTAGTATCATAAGCACTGAACAGCCCAGGTGATTCCAAAACAAAAGAGCATCAGTTATTCTCCTACCTTTCATCTTGTTTAGTTTATTGTGTGGCACAAATTCATCCTATGCTATATATGCAATCTTGTTCCTAAGTAGAGAAAAATTGAACTCAGCACATTTATTAGCCTCCTTATTTTCCAGTAGACATTCCTCTTAGGAGAGTTGGGTATATGTGTTCAGAAAGAGTAAGATTACCAAGCAGTTTTCTTCTCTTTTTCCAGGCTTCTGAGAGTGACAGGTACTGGATTAAGCAACCGAGAAAATTTAGCTTATCACAAAAGGGTCTGACAGAATCAAATGGTAAGTATCACCTCCACAATGCTCCAGCCACCCCATGATTCATCTACATCTATGGGATTATCACACTCTTTTCTCCTAGCTTTGCCTCAGAACGTTGTTCATGCCACTATCAGCTTCTTTTTAATGCCTCCAACCTAAAGCTGTCATTCTAAGTTAATACAAATTGGCTAAATTTTTACATCACTTTGACTTTAGAAGAGATAAATATTATTTCAACAGGAGAACTTTAATTGGAAAATTTCCAACAAAAGTGGATTATTATTGGGAAGGGTGAGAGGGAGGCAGGGAAGCCAAGCACTTTAAAAATAATTTTTCTGAAGTCCTCGATGGAGTTCTAATGAAAAAAAAGATGTGGTGACACATGGAGAACTCCAAGAATGACCCAATCCTCAAGTAGAATTTCCATTGACTTGAAGAAATAGGGTTGAAGCAATCTCAAGATAAGATGATTGCCCTTATTTACCTATGCAGAACAGAAAGGACAATAAAATGTAACTTACCAAGCTGTAAAGCTAACTTGACTGAAGTTTTTTAAAGAATGAGTTAAGTGCTTAAGTAGAAAAGGCTATAAAAATGCTCTATCTATATTTATGCACAATGCATATTATCAGCTGTAAAACTCACCCAATATAGCAACGACTTCATCATCCTGGATTACTTCCAAAGACCCTGAAACCACAAAGCAAAGGCTGTCGACACTTTCACCAGCATGGTAGATCAGGTCACCCGGGGCACAGTGCACCGTCTGAAATTCCATGGCAAGTGCTCGAAGGCACCCATCGCTCGCCAGCCTGAAGGCTGGGTGCTCCTTGAAAACTTTGCGGTTCAGGTGCACGCAGATATCTGCTCTCATGTCCTTAGGGCATATCTGCAGAACCTGAAAAGTAAATTAGGCAATCAGTTCCTGTGCATGGCTTGTATGTGCCTATTATCCCTAGCTTACTACATAGGGCTTAAGAACTACTTTTCTCCTCCTCATAAAATTTCTAATCTCAATCCATACATTTATTTGTATATCATTTATACAAATAGGCCACTAACTGAGTCTACTTTACAATACCTGAAGGAACACAATGCTTTCACCTCAGCAACATGCTCTGTTCAATATTGAATTACTAGGATGAGGCCTCCAGTTTTTAAGACAACAAAACTGGGAGCACAGCAGTATTGAAAGTGGTAGAGAAAAGCTTCCTGAAGGATTGTTTCTAGAGTGTAGGTCACTCTTCTGATAAGCAGATTTCACAAAAAGTCTGCATAAACTATATGCTCCAAGTGAAAGAATACTGTATAAGAAGGGTAATCTCATATTCCTTTTGAAAAAAAAAAAAAAGAAGTTATTAAAAATTTCATTGACTCATAACACTGAGATTTGCAGGTATTCAAATTCACCCCTCAGTGGCAGTAAAAAGTTTTTTGGTCACACAAGAAAGGGACTTTAAGGTATGATACTGTGTTGGGCAACTTTTGATCTTCCAAATGCAATATTCTTCACAGCAGTTCATGATGTGTGCTCCTAAGGGTACACCAACTGATGCTTAGCACAGTGGGTACCAGTCAGGGCTATTTCTGAAGGTTTTTAATGTAATACAGACAGCCGAGTGGAAGGAATATAGAATTACTACTGCACACATAGATTAAAAGTTCCTGGCAAAAACATTAGAAATACGTAACATGAACAGGGTTTTGGGATGACAAAATCATTGGAGGATAATCTCTGATAAAGTACATCTCAGGACGTATTATTTGAGAAAAACACTGTGTATTATAAGTCTGCCTCATTTTTTTTTTCCCTCAGTAATAACTATTCTATCCAATTAAGGGGCATTCTGGGTGAGCCTCAGGGATACTCCCACACATGGATATGAGCGGGATCTGGCTGTGACATCTGTTACCCCACTGATCACCAGGGTTGATTCATCTGATCTGGCTGGCTAGGCAGGTGTCCCCTTCCTCCCTCACCACTCCATGTGCATCCCTCCTGAAACTGCATGCTCAGTCAAAGATGATGACCTTCCCTGATAGTGGTGCACTGTGCATTGGTCAAGGGTATATGGTAGCTGTGCTCCCCTGCTAGAAGCTCCAAACAAGCCCCAGGTCTATTTGCAGGAGAATGTGGGGTAGTCAAGCTTCCAAGACTGCAGACACGTACAAGTGAGGCACTGCATGGGGCAGTCTGCCATTATTAAAAAGGTATCGCCCTGAAATCTGTTGGAAGGACAGCACAGCAGGGCACCAGCAACCCATGAGGTACCTGGAGTGCACTGACGACGATTTCTTTTTACAAGTGGTAGTGGAACCAAGGAGAAAAGGTGCTATGCTGGACCTTGTTCTCATCAACAAGGAGGGACTGGTGAGTAACGTGAAACTCAAGAGCAGCCTTGGCTTCAGTGACCATGAAACAATGGAATTCAAGATCCTCAAGGCAACAAGGAGAGTGTGCAGCAAGCTCAGTACCCTGGACTTTAGGACAGCAAGACTTAGACCTTTTCTGGCATCTGCTTGGTGTACCGTGGGATGAAGCCTCAGAGGGGAGAGGGGCCCAAAAAATCTGGTCAATCCAAGTCCAGAAGCAATGCGTCCTAAAAAAGAGCAAGGCAGGTAAGAATGCCAGGAGGCCTGCATGGATGAACAAGAAACTCCTGGACACACTTAGACAGAAAAAGGGATTCTACAGAGAGTGGAAGCAAGGACAAGTAGCCTGCAAGGAATACAAAGAAGTTGTCTGAGCAGCCAGGGATCAGGTTAGGAAAGATAAAGCCCAGATAGAATTAAATTTGGCCAGGGACATTAAGTGGAACATGTAAAACTTCTATAGGTATGTCAGTGATAAAAGGAAGGCTAGGGAAGATGAAGGTCCTCTACAGAAGGAAACAGGAGACAGGTTATTAGGGATATGGAGAAGGCTGAGGTGCTCAATGACTTTTTTGCTCCAGGCTTCACCTGCAAGGTCTCTAGCCACGACACCCAAGTTGCAGAAGGCAAATGCAGAGACTGGGAGAAGGAAGATCCACCCACTCTATGTGAAGATCAGGTCTGAGACCATCTAAAGAACCTGAAGGTGTACAACTCCACGGAACATGATGAGATCCATCTGCAGTTCCTGAGGGAAATGGAAGATTAAGTTGCTCAGCCACTTTCCTTCATATTTCAAAAGTCATGGTAGCCTAGTGATGTTTCCACTGACGGGAAAAGAGAAAACATAACCCCATTTTCAAAAGGGAAAAAAGGCAGACCCGGGAAATAACAGGCCAGTCAGTCTCACCTCTGTGCCTGGGAAGATAATGGAGCAGATCTTCCTGAAGGCTCTGATAAGGCACATGGAAAATGAGGAGGTGATTGGTGGCAGTCAACATAGCTTCACTAAGGGCAAATCACACCTGACAAATTTGGTGGCCTTTTACGATGGAGTTACAGCATCAGTAGATAAGGAAAGAGCAACTGACATCATCTACCCAAACTTGTTCAAAGTGTTTGACACTGTCCTGCACAACATCCTGCTCTCTAAGTTGAAGAGACATGGATTTGATGGATGGACCACTCGGTGGATAAGGAACTGGCTGCATGGTCACACTCAAAGTTGCAGTGAATGGCTCGATGTCCAGGTGGAGACCAGTGATGAGTGGTGTTCCTCAGGGATTGATCCTGAGACCAGTGCTGTTTCACACCTTTGTTGGTGACATGAACAGGGGAATAGAGTGCACCCTCAGCAAAAGGAAGTGATGCCACCCAGAGGGACCTTGGCAGGCTTGAGAGGTGGGCCCATGCAAACCTCATGAAATTCAACAAGGCCAAGTGCAAGGTCCTGTGCCTGGATGTAGGACCAGATCAGATTCTGCCCCTCTACTCTGCTCTTGAGAGTCCACCTGGAGTACTGTGTCCAGATCTCGAGCCTCCAACACAGGAAGGACATGTTTGAGTGGGTCCAGAGAGGGGACTCAAAGGGCTGAAACACCTCTCCGACAAGGACAGGCTGAGAGATTTGGGGTTGTTGAGCCTGGAGAAGAGAAGACTCTCCCCTTCAAGAGAGCCTACAAGAAAGCTGGGTAAGGAATTTTTGCAAGGGCTTGTAGTAATAGGATGAGGAGTAATGGCTTCAAACTGGAAGAGAGTAGATTTGGATTGGAAATTAGGAAGAAGCTCTTCACTCTGAGGGCTTTAAAGCACTGGAACAGGTTGCCAGGGAAGTTATAGATGCACCCTCACTGGATGTGTTCAAGTCCAGGATGGATGGGGCTTTGAGCAATCTGGTCTAGTGGGAAGTGTCCCTGCCCATGGCAGGTGGCTTGGAACTAGATGATCTTTGAGGTCTCTTCCAATCCAAACCATTCTATGATTCCGATTCTATGAATCAAGCTCATAACTCTGTGCAGAGCACTGGTTCCAGATACTATGCTTGCTATTCCAAAGCCAAATGACTCTACTACCAATATCATAATTTTTGGCCCACCTCCAAGCAGACCTCCTGCTACATCTATTACTTCTATAGTGCTTAAGTGTAGGGCACTCAAGAATGATCACTCTCAGCTGCCTCACAGGGAGCAGCAGCCAAACCTGTCAGTTCTGAGTTTTCCAGTCTCACAAAAATGCGTTGGGGCAGCAAGACCAGCATTTAACATGGAGCACAGACAGTGGCCATAGCTGTCTTTGCAATTATCTCATTTACTCTGGAAAAAAAACCCCATTCTGTATTAGCAGATGCCTGCCAAACTTTGCTACTGGAATTACACATGCACACTTCACAGTTACTTGAATATCATGCACAAAACGGGTTCTTGTAATAGAAATGGTAGTAAGAAAACCTAAATACAGATGAGAATATTTAAAATTAGGCTCTTTGGTTTCCCTAAGAGGAAGTTAACTCATTTTCCATTTAGAGATGATGTCTCCAGACTTCACAAAAATTAAAGGGATTAAAGACAGTAAAGAGAGCTACAGACAAATAGCTGAAGACTTTCATATGTATGGGAGGTAAGAAACGTATCTTCATGGATTAATTTTAGAATCTTTCAGCAGCTCCTGGTTAAATTTTGTTGTACTGCGTATTTCTAGACTTAAAGAATTTGCTTTTAGCCAGTTATTCACTCCTTGGCATGCCTGCAGTTAACACTGAAATGACAAATTTGTGGCCTACAAAACCAATGAGAAAACTGATCCTGTGCCAAGTTCATCTTTAAATATCTGCCTCACCTATAGAAAGCTACACTGCATTACACAGCCGCAACAACTGCCACTGTTCTGTCTCAGGAGCAATACATGTTTTATTCATTGCATGACATCCTAGAAGCTATACACAGGCATCAAACCAGCAGAGCTCAGACCTGAGAGTTTACGGATTGGCACAGCCATTAGTCAGTCTTATATACATTAGCTTTTGCAATGCAAATGAAAGTTGATTTCTTAGCTTTACTGTCATCACTACTGCCAGTTCAGCTACGAACACAGCAGCTATTGAAAACAACACCGTATTTGATGTCCTTGTAATTGGAGATTCTTTTCCTGTTTATGAAGAGAATTCTCAAAGGCTGCAGTAAGTTGTGCTTGGTTCAGTTATTCCCCTGTCTCCAAAGGCATTCTAAAAGCATTTCTCTCCTTATCAGAGGACGCTAAGAATGAACTTTGAAGATAAGCTAAAACAAACATGTTTTACACAGCAATTTTTTCTTGTTGCTTTGTTAAAATCATGAGAGGAGCATGTACTGCGGGGTGAATGAAAGCACTAGTGTTCACTACACTATGTATCCTCGGATGTTCTCTCCACCTTCCCCAAATGTACCTACCTCAAACCCATAACTCTGCACAAAGGTATTTTGTGAGAAAACAGGCAGAATGGCTTCTAATCAGTGCTGACCATTACTAAAATACCATTTATTTCCGAAAGCTACCATGATGGACAGTGCTGCCCGGAATCATGGTCTGGGATCTAAATGGTGATATGCTGAAGATCATTTAGGAAAACAAACAGTACCCTGCATACCCACTGGTCTCCAGAGAGCTCAGTGCAAGGCCACATCTGTTCTACTCTTTTATAACGATGCTTTAACAGCTAGGCAGAAATGAGATTGTTTGCTTTATAACTGCATCATCTACAGTTTAGAATATTAAATTAAGCCACCAACCATAAGGCTGGTGACCCAGAGCACTGGTATGATTTCCTGAATGAACCACCTTACAAACAGTATTTCTTTATAAGCAGAAGAAAAAGACTATCTACCTCCATGAAAGCTGGCAACCAATAGGAAAGCAGCAAGTAGTTGCTTTTGTACATTTGTTCTAGTGAAGGGCCATTTGTTATTTTAAAAGACACAATGGGAATTTACTTGTAAATTCAATGAATTAGGATGATAACATTTGCTTCACATAAGGCATATTTCAAACAGTACATTATCACAGTAATGACTTCCAGCTTTCATTAATATCTTTAACCTGCACACAGAATATTACCTTCATATTCTACAAAGACAAAATAAATTTTACTTCATATTCAGACTCACAGAGCTGCAAACAACCTCACACAGTAGAAATATTACAAAGAAAACTCATTTGAAGAAATTCTGAGATTGTGTTAGAACTTGGAGATTTTTATTTAGTTATCTTAATGTACTGAAAACAAAGCTCTTTCCTTCATCATTGTTGTACTATTTCATGCCATATCACCAGCAAAACATACATACTTTTACCACTAACATATGTCAATATGACAGAATATCCAAAATAATGTATTTGAAAGTTTAAAATTAAGGGAAGCTACTACTTGGAACTATTTAAAGAATATTATTCTTCCTTACTAAGAAAGCACCTCCTGTTTATTTTAATGAAATACTTTCAGGATGTGACTTCTTTCCTTGCAGTTTAATTTACTTACCTTTTCAGTATCTATTCCTCTGGACATTGACCAGGTGGAAACGATGTAATCCATCACACGCTCACTTAGTCCTTTAGGGACCTGGTAGAGCTTTAGAAAGTCCCGGACACTGTTCAGCATTTCATGATATCTGTTTGTATTAGCATACATTTGCTGAAATATGGTTGTCACATTACCAAAAATGGTTGCATATAGAAGGGCTGTAAAAAACAAAAAAAAAAGAAAAATGATAGAACACATAATAAGTTGTGATGATCGGTCTGCGTTCCACTGGGCTTTAGGACTGAAAATGCCAGACTCATATAAGTATTGGTGCTTTGTTAGGAGGGCCTGATAAGCATAGGCATTTTGTAGGTCACCTTCAGCACTACAAATTGAGGACCACCGCCCACTTTTGTGATGACAAGTCCTGCAACATGAAGTTCCTGAAACACAACTATTTGTCTTTGGCCAGCAAACAATTCAATAGTATCCAAAAACCTTACCAAACCACAATAAAAGACACAAGAATTTTAAGACAAATACCTCCACAACAAATATTTTAAAATTTCGTCTCTGGTTTATAGCACCTCTGTTGAAATGCCATCAGTGACAAATTTCCAAGCTTTAAGTGCATTACCACAGTAGTAAGCCGAGTCATCATTATCCACCTCAGTGTGACAACAACAATGCATCAAAGCAGAAGATGGAATATGCAATAAACAGCTACCATGGGTCAGTGATTTATAGATGTAAGTTTAATAATACATAAAAACGCACATTACGTTTTATATTCTTCAGGCAGAAGAACAGCAAAGCCTGAGGCAAGAGCTAGAGCCCTCAAAGGCAGACTGCTGCACAGTCCTCCTGACTTCATTCAACACAGTTATGAAGCCAGCTGGTTCATCAAGATACATTTAAGAATAAACATGAGGAAAAAAAAAAAGACAGTATTTCCAGTTGTAGCGAGAAGCAGATGAAAACACACAGAACTTGAGAAAATCCACCTGCAGAACAGCAGGCTGGTGGCAGTCGCAATGGTCATGTCTTGACAGCTTGCAGAAGCTGGGGCTGAGGCTCTTCCAGCCAATCCAGCCCTGAATGAAAGGAAAGGACAGGAAGCCTCAAGTGGAACTTTCCTGTGTTGTGAATCAGGTCAGTGATATGTGAGAGACTGGCTGTAGAGGAAAAGTAACAGAGGCAGATGCGCCAATAACCACCAGTAACTGCTTCAGCTTGCTCAGGAAGTTCTTCCTTTTCATCAGTTCCTGTCCCCCAAAACAGGCACCAAGTTGTCAGTATCATATCTGTGCCACTCAAGATACAAGTAAATAATTGCGAAGTCATATTTATAAAAACTAAGAGAATATTTTGCTTTCTCTGAATACCCATTTTTGCTGTTTATTTCCTCCCTCACACCGTCTTTAAAAAAATAAAAATAATAAAAAAATTAATTCCTCATGTCATTCTTTCCTTTGACAATGCAGCTATTTATTCAGGTCAGAGTTATAGGCAGATATCCTTAAGCCAGCTAAGATGCTTTAGGGTTTTATGACAAAAAAAAAACCAAACAACAAAACCAAACCCTTGGATAACGTGCGAGAAAAATTTACAGGACTGTCTTTTCCCTGGTCATCAAGAGATGCAATTTAAATTTAAGACTTGTTCAAGGCCTTTCCACTGCTGAATTCCTTCTCGATGCTGTATGATTTCTTTTCTTTTTATGACTTCCTGTAGAGACCAGCCCTTCCCTCTTCCAACTATCCCTCTGTACAGATAGGTATACCTATATCTACAAAAAATTCTGCAAACTCAGTTTAAAAAAAAAGTGGAGAGTATGAATAGGGATACAGTGACCAGAAATACGTAAATTTTTTCTCTGTTGAACCTTAACTGGTGCCTGAGGTAAACCGTACTGAGAAGTCTGATGCAGTGAGTACTGAAGAATGAAGAAAAGCTTTAAAAAAAGAGATCAACTATAAATGCTACTTAATCCATGAGTATTTTCTATTTGAACAGCATCACCCTTCCCTAATCATGTCCTGGTTTACTCTGTTATGCAGACACAAACACAACTCCATAATATTACTACCTTAGGCCCTACTTAGGTGAACTTCTACCAAGTTTCCTATGAGAAACTGAGCCCAAGAGTTCCAAAAGCTGCTGAGTCCCACTGGCAGGACACTGCAGCAGCACAAAGCACCCACCAACATTGTTCTTCTGACAGCTAGTAAAGCACTGAAAGTAGCTGACAGATTAGGAAGCTGGTCACAAGCAAATTCTTATCTGTCGATTTATGGGCAACCATACTTGTATATGGTTACACAACTATCTCTTGCTCTCTGGAGAACAGTGAGACTTGGGTGTGGAGTATCTTGGTACATAAAGCTCTATGCCAGCAAAGGTAAAATGGAGTCCCCACTCTGCCCCATTACTCTCCAACTACATGAAGCCTAAAGCGTTCTTTATTTTGATTATTATGAGGCGAGCAGTCCTAGATAAGTTTCTACTGCAAACTGCAGCTACTCTGCTCCAGTATGACAATTCTCGTGGCAAGAAAAAAATATTCCTGCCTATATTAAATTTTTATTTTTTAAAAAATCCCCAAACTTACAATCCTTAATTTATCATTAGCTAACCAATTTATTACTATTAAAGACACATTAAAGCAAAGGATTTTTGCAGATTAATATTGCATGGATACATTAGCATATTAAACATTGACCTCTTCTGCATAGAAATAGCTAGCTGCGTGCCTTTCCTTCTTTTCAAAGCAACAGTGAAATGAACCCACTGCAGTACACTGCAGCCCCAGAAAGATTTCAGAAACACACACTCTCCTACAGGAAGAAAGTTGAGCAATTTATGACAGAGAAAAATCTCTAACACCTCCTCTCCATGAATGTCAAGGTCCCTCAGAAAAGATACAGCCTCACCCCCCAACATTAATAGTATTTTCTGACAATAGATAAAGAAAAATGCATTGTCCAAAACAACGTGGCTACTCATTTACAATGCAGTCTGTGTCACCCCATTTAAACTAGTGTTTAAATAATATCACAGATAAAACCATAGTAATTTCAATAGCCAATTACCCGCACAAGTGAATCATGAAGGTCAGAAACAGGTTGGAAAGGTCACCAAATCATCTGCTACTTTTAATGATGTAACAAGTAAGAATAGAGAAATAAATACAAGTCAGTGTAGGTTGCAGCTACCACAGTGAAAGATTTGGAATCTGATTTTATAAGAGGAAGAATTTCTATCTGTAAGAATGAGAGGTTTGCAATTACCCCAATTACAGATGTAAGTGCTGCATGAGGTTCCTGAGATGAGTCATCAGACTGAGGATGATTTGTTCAAAATGCGCTCATCCAAAGCCCTTGCATACAAAATGCGTGCATAAGAATTATACAGCAACAAGTGAGACCAACATCAACATCTTACATCTTGCCCCCGAGACTTGCAGCACTTTCTGAAACTGAACTGCCTTCATTTTCACTTCCTGGAAAGTTGGTCCAGAAAGCTTGCCTGTCTGCATGTAAGTTCCACTTAACAATTAAAAAAACCAAAACAAAAACCTTTTACATACTTAGGAAATAGCCTGAGATAACCTAAGTACAAGCACATACATGGATTTACAAATAACAGATGATTGAAATATATCATTGCAGTCTTGTTCCAGTAACAAGTTCTTAGCTTACAACAAATTATTGAGATCATAGAGGGCTGAGAGAAAGCACAGCCTTGAAAACCTGTTGCTCTTTATCACTTCTCACTGAAGACAAAACAGAAATTAAACACAAAAATGGCATGCCTCAAGGCATTTTTCAGATAATACATTGTGAGGTCACATAAAATTAACATTGATCAGATAAAAAGAAAAGCAGATATTAATAATTGTCTGGATTATAACATAATTATATGAGAAAAACACATTGGTTTTGAATGTGCAATTAGAACAATGTAAATTGATTGAGATCGGGGTCTTGATTAGTGATAATTATGCCTATTTATGGATAAGGAACATGCAGTTAAAAGAAAAATACTGAATGTTTAATTACAGTCTGCAAGCGAATACCAAACTGAACAGGTATCTATCAATGGATTGTTTGCAGCACTAGTTTGGATAGAGTTGTTATTTATAGTCTTGCAACTTGAAACCTGAGAATCTACAGTAAGATCTACTTATCGAGTATCTATATAACCTTCTACAATAGTACAAGATTTAAATAGGTTACCCATTTTCTATCAAGACAAATGCAGAGATGCTTAATTTGCTACTTCTTAGGAAGCTTTGTATATTATAAAGTTTCCTATTTGGAATCTTTTATCTACCTTTTTTTATTAATACAATGTACAGAGATATAATTTCATTTCGCTATTAGAGAATAAATGTAAACAACTTAGCCATAATCTAATCAATCAGTTAATATTATGCACATTATGAATTTTCACAATATATTTACATAACATTTTCACATGGTATAAAACAAATTACAGTTGCTACTGTCTTCTTAGCATGTACATCAATTCCTGAATTTCACAACTTGGGGTAAAAGACAATTTTTGAAGTGAAAGTAAATTCCCAGAGGAGCTCTCCCCCATGCTGTTTCAGTGACTGTCAGATCCTGCTCTTCCCACGGCTCTCTATTCTCTCAGACTGAACTGATACACTGCTCCACCTCCCTCCTCTTTCGCTCCACCAGCTTGTAATTTGCACCTCAGCTTAGGTAACCCACAAGCAAAAGGAAGGTAGTAGCAATGACGAAGATCAAATTGTCATGCTACTATCAATTGAGCAAGTCTGCAAATCAATTCAATGGCAAAGAGCAAAGCAGAAAGCCTGAATAGGCCACGCATTCAGCTATGTGGCAGAACCACTTGACTTCTGGGATGAAAGATGAGAGACCACAGGCAAATTTTATTAAACTCTTAGTCAAATTCTACTGCAAATCTTCTCACACTCATCATCACATTTGCTAAAATTACCCTACTGATGACAGATGAGACATAGAAGAACCACACTGGGCTCCAGCTACAATGGAAATGTCTTTCTTCCCTGCAGAAGGATAAGCCACCACTGAGGGCACAGTTGATAAGCGCTAAACAATGCATCAGAGACATGATTTTTTTCCTCTTCCCATCACCAAAAAAAACCCCAAACAACTGCAACAAAATGAAAGTCGGAGACAAACAAGGGAACAGCTGCTCTAAGAAACCACTTCAGCAGCTACCAAGGATTAGAGTAGTAGAAACATCTGTGCACCTTAAAATAGGCTGTCTGCAATGTATAAAGACAGAAAGGGAAGAGTTAAGAACAGCTATGGAAAAAAGACCACAAACAGCTCCCACTGCTGCTCTCCTCACACCCTTTCCTTACACTACAAAATAAAAGCAGACAGACCCATAAGGCAAATAACCTCCTGTTACCTCAGGGACTTGAAACCACTTCCATTTTGCCAGTTTATGCCCTAATATGGAAGAAGAGAGGCGAGTGTTGGTAAAACACCAAACTTTCCAAGGATGCTGAACTCCATCATCCCTGAGGACACTTCAGAACTGAAGTTTTTGTGTTTTGATTTGATCTGGTAGCACCCACACAGCTAGTAGCAGCAATCACAGGTGTCTTGGCTTACAAGAATTTCACAAGCACCATAAATCTCTAGTAGGCTTTGTTTTTGCCTTCAGCATGTTTGGGCTCAGATAAATAGCATGGGAATATACACGGACCAAAACTGATCAGAGGAGCATACAGAGCCAAAGTGAACAAAAGCCAATGAAACAAACTTCAGCATCAGCTCTGCAAGAAAGCTCTTGGTTGCAAAATTAAGGAAGAGGAGTCTAGTTGTACATTATTTTTGTTCTGTAAAGGGAGCCAACAGAAGACAACACAAGCATGACACTTGAAAGGAATGAAAGAGAAGAGCATTCTGGAAATAGAGAGACTTCAAGCTGGTAGACTTTGAAAACAATAATCACGACCTTTGGGGAAAAAGGGCTGCATAGGATTGAGTCTACCCGCAGTAAATTTGCCGGTGACTCCAAAGTGGGAGGGAGTGTCAATCTGCCAGAGGGTAGGAAGATGCTGGAGAGGCACCTGGACAGACTGGATTGATGGGCTGAGGCCAACGGTATGAAGTTCAACAGCACCAAGTGCAGGGTCCTGCACTTTGGCCACAGTAACCCCATGCAGTGCTACAGACTGGGGGAGGAGTGGCTGGAGAGTAGCCCGGTGGAGAGAGACTTGGGAGTGCTGGTTGACAACTGCTTGAACATGAGCCAGCAGTGTGCTCAGTTGGGCCAGAAAGCCAATGTGGCATGCTGACTTGTATCAGGAATAGTGTGGCCAGCAGGACTAGGGATGTGATTCTCCCCCTGTACTCAGCACCAGTGAGGCCTCACCTCGAGTACTGTGTACAGTTCTGGGCCCCTCACTTCAAGAAGGATATTGAGGTGCTGGAGCGGGTCCAGAGGAGAGCAATGAGGCTGAGGAAGGGACTAGAAGGAAAGTCTTCTGAGGAGAGGCTGAGGGAGCTGGGGTTGTTCAGCCTGGAGAAGAGGAGACTCAAGGGAGACCTTGTCACTCTCTACAGCTACCTGAAGGGAGGTTGTAGGCAAGTGGGAGTCGGGCTCTTCTCCCAGGGAATTAATGACAGGACAAGAGGACATGGCCTGAAGCTGTGCCAGGGGAGGTTTTGGTGGATATCAGGAAGCACTTCCTGACAGAGAGGGTGATCAGACATTGGAATGGACTGCCCAGGGAGGTGGTGGAGTCACCGTCCCTGGACGTGTTTAAAGAAAGGCTGGATGTGGCACTTAGTGCCATGGTCTAGACGATGTGGTGGTGTTGGGTCACAGGCTGGACTTGATGATCTTGGAGGTCTTTTCCAGCCTCAGTAATTCTATTCCATTCTGCTTTGGCAGAGGGGTTGGACTAGATGATCTCCAGAGGTCCCTTCCAACCCCTATCATTCTGTGATTCTGTGACATACTGCACAAAAATATGGTAGTTAGCACTTTAATGTAGTCACAGAAGAAATTAATGGTATTCCATGATTAGAGTTAGAAATAATTCCATTCAAAAAGGAGAAGCACTTTATTTTTACAGGCCACTGGTAAAAACTTACATTGTTTCTAGTTTGGGTTATTTGTTTTCAAATTAGGCACTGAACTTCCTGGAGGTGAGTCACTTGGAGGTGATGTTTCATTCATTCACGTCTTTTTATTGTGTGTTTATTTATTGTTTGCCATAGTACCTTTTTTTCCTTCATTGGTTGTCTATTTCTGAAACTATTTCTCAGTTCAGCGGAATTCCTATATAATTGAGTGTTTGGGTCAGAACAGCTGTTCATAGTTTTACTTTGATGTTAATTTTGGTATCTTAAAAGCATGGCAATGCCTGTTTTTCTATACTTGTGTAAAAATTTAAAGTAGGTATAGATTGTTTTCTTGCAAATAACTTTTTGACTTAAAAATTTTAACTTTTTACACAGTAACAGTTGTTCCTTATGTTTGTGTAGGGGAAAATGCAGTGTTGCACTTCTGAATGAGACAGAATCTGTGCTGTCATATCTGGAGAAAGAGGTAATATGTGATTTCTATTTGGGTAAATATTGGGATGGGCTGATGTGGTTTTTTTACAGATGTATTTTTAATAAATGGGCAAACTACTCTGAAAGTCTTTTCTTGAAAAAGAATTCAGAAAAAATATGTTGCAAAAACACTGATTTTTAAAAATATTATTGGATGTAAACTTAATTGACACTGTAAAATGATGATTTTATTACGAATGTAGTTGTATTTAGAAAATAATTAAAAGTAATTCATATGGTATCTCACAAAAGAAAAATATACAGGTTTTTACCTGTAGTCTCTACTTAAGAGAGAATTTACTTGGCTTTTTTTTTTCCCTTCTTTCTCCCTTC
>WTSP01026220.1:5071-17231 GCA_025331215.1 Actenoides lindsayi
ATATTTAAAGGAACGGACTACAATGGCAGGGAAAAAATTTCATTTTGTAATCAAAGCAAAAGAAGGGGAAACTTTCTAAAGAAAAAAAGTTATGCCACAAAAAAACCCCCCCTTTCCCCCCCCCCCCCCCCCCAAGCTCATTCAAGACACAATTCAGACAGTTGGTCTTGGCTTACAGATAGGTTGCCTGCTGAAACAGAGAAAACCTACAACTTCGTATACCAGCGTAAAGGGGTATAGTAATCATAAGTCCCTCCTTAGCAAAGGGCCCGTGGCTCCTGCGCTGCTTGGTTGACGGGAGAGGGCACTCTGTGCTCCCTGTCTGTTCAGGTGCTTCTCAAGGGCTGCCACCAGATGCACAGCTACCAGGTAGAACATTGTCATGTAAGGAAAAAGGGATATTATTTTTCCTATACAAAACTAAGCATGAGACATAAAATATGTTTAAATTTACAGTGCTAATATTGCTTTGGATTCCCTTAATTTTGTGTCTGAGGAAATGAGAGCTACAGAGAAATGCTGTCTGCACTGTTGTATAGCATGAAAATGCACAATCAGAGTTAAGACACAGTCAAACTTCCCAGGCAGATCTTTTTCCATTTATAACTGTTACACCATGACTGTAGATTAATCAAGTAGAAACATGAGCTTGAACCAACTACACATTTTTAAGGTGTATTGCCTTATGCTAAGGAAACCTGCATACATCCAGATTGAAGGCGGATGTGAGATCTGCTGAATTTACACCAGATTGATACTTACGCTGTTGCAGTTTACTTAAAAAAACTCTGCTTGAAGATTAAGAGCAAAGCCAAGTTCCACTGTTTGCTGGCATGTGCTGACTTCCTGCTCAAAACAGGACAGGATGGCAGAGTGGACATGAACTTGTCAAAAGAAAACCCTTTATCTCTAGGTGTTTGGGTCTGATTGCAGAGGGTTACAAAAGGAAATAACTACTATCTCAAAGGTGTTGCTGGCTGATGTACACTGAGCTGGAAATCCTTGGTTCTCTTACTCTGTATTGATTTTTGCCTCATTAACTCTTCAATAACTTGCAATTATAATTCAGTCATCATGAACTGAATGTGGTGAAGGGACTGTATATAGTGCTCCTGATCCTGCATGTAAAGAGCCATGCAAGTTAAATTGTCAGGAAAGTGTGGATAAATAGGTCTTGTTTCTGTTCATACCATTTTCATGTTTGCAACGAAATAGAGGACTTTTGAGTTGAAAAAAATGTTAATTGGGTATTTTTCCCTCTTCCTGTGTTAAATTCACACACATAAAGAAGGAACATTTCCACATTCAGAATTATATAAAAAAATTGTTGCTACAATATAAAGTAATACTCAATTTTTCCTTGTTATTTATCAGCTTCTGGCATTGCTACTACTACACGCTTTGTGTGTTTTCCATAGAGCTAACTGGACAACTAGCAACATGAACTGTTTATCTATAGACTTGAAGAAATACCTGACCCTTGCGCTTATTGCCTAGGTCAGAGCTGAAACAGACTGATCACACACCTGCCGTTTTGGGGGGTTTTTTTGCCACCTATGTGCTTGCAAAATAAGAGAGATTTTTTAAACTATGATTTTTACTTATCATGATTATGGCTTCAGGCCAGATCATGCATGTTTGCTCAATAAAACATTTCAGAACCTTCTATACATCTTCATGTCAAGGTCAGAAACACATTGGTCAAATACCGACTCTGTGATCAATATACAGCTTTTCATGTTCTGGTTGTAATGGTAAAAAAATTCTACCGTTCACAGATTGATAAAAATGTTACAAGTAGGACAAATATATATGTACACACGCATATCTTGGTAGACACAATCACTGAGCAAGAACATGATGAAACTGAAAAAACCCTTTCTGTTTTATGTTGTAATTGGCTGAAATGGAATCAGTATTGCCAGTTAAATAATAGAAAAGTTGCAGGCTAGGCGCTATGCAGCATAGGCCCTAACTTAGTAATTGCACAATGTATTTTGTTCTGTTATTCTTTTCACCTAGAGTTAAGGTAGTATTATAAACAATTACCAGTCTTTCTCAGTAATTTGTTCTGCAAACAAGTCAGTTTATCATTGCTAAAGTTTGAGGCATAAGAGTGGGACAGATTTAAGAAGACTCT
Organism: Actenoides lindsayi; assembly: GCA_025331215.1. Lineage (NCBI taxonomy): Eukaryota > Metazoa > Chordata > Aves > Coraciiformes > Alcedinidae > Actenoides > Actenoides lindsayi. The sequence goes on from WTSP01026220.1 coordinate 7,212, forward strand.
TCGTTTTGAATTATTCTCTGCTGTGTTTCTGGGCAAAGGGTAAAGACAAACATAATCAAAATTATAGATAATAAGTTATATAGTCTTCAGGATAAATTATCTATTGATGTAAATTTTACAATGTCATTATACCTTTGACTTTACTGTACCTGCAACATAAGAAAATACAGCCTACAGCTTCTTTCAGAAAACAGGTAAGTAGTCCCTTTACAACGTCTTTATAAAATGGATAGAATGGTGATTTCATTCACTGAAGTGAACATTGATGGTATGACTTTATAATTGGCTTCCACTGATTGATTAAAACTGGTTAAATTAATAGGTGTCTCCACCTGCATATTCTTTATGAAGAATAGGACTCCGTAACAGGAAAGTTAAAAAAAAAAAAGAAAAAAAAAGGAAGGTTGCACATAGAATATTTTATACTTGCTTGGTATGAATTCTGTGTAAGAGGAATATGTTTAGTGATGTTACTCCAGCTAATAGACTAGTGCAGTAGGTGCAATATTTCGTGCAATAGCTTCTTACTAAAAAACTAGGTGTGTCCATGTAAATGGAGACCATATAAATTCCTATTAAAAAAGTAAAGTAAATGACTGAACGAGAACAGGATTACACATAATACAGTAAAATCGTTTTAGTACAAGTACCAAAGTGATATTACAACTACATGGGATTTTTCGGTTTTCAAGACATGCAACAGTTCTTATAATCTGCATGTGAAATCACCGTGATTCTGTGTGCATATGGGGTATTAGCAGGTGTGAATGGCCAACAAGGTAGCTGCATATTTGCATGTGTGATAATGGTAAGCAGACACACAAATTAAGCTCACATCTGCATATTCATTATGTGGCCAGGGCAGTTTTAAGTTTTGAATACCAGACCTAAAAGATCCAACTGTAACATGTTAAAAGTCATATTAATTTCTGAACTGGAAGAGTTAGTGTAAACACAACTATCACTAGGTTGCCAAAATACATACTAGATTTTTTTTTATTATTACTGAAATTAGGCTACAGCTTACTACAACCTTACATACTAAGGATGAACAAATGGAGTATGATATATATCTGCAAATTTGATAGTAATATCAAGAACAAATATACATTCTTTCTGGATGAAAAACTTAATCTTGTCTGTTAGGTAAATTCTCTTTTTTTGTTGTCGTGCTCTTTGAGAGAAAGCATTCTATTCTAGGACATTTCTTATGTAGTCAAAATCAATTGCATCAGAACAATTATGTTTGGAGTAGCATTGCCTAGTTTTTGTGGAAAACCAGAAAACGAACAGAAGTGTAGCCTCTTGAGCGCTAATTGAGATCACGTAGCAAACACTAATCTGAAATCTATTAATGCTTGCATGTGTTATGTAGTTAAAGACTAATGGATACAAAATAAATTAAAATGCTAGAATTGTTTTGGGGGAATTTAAACACAGCTTCCACCTGCTTCAGGAAATGTGGGAAGATAGTAAGCACAGGATATTTGCTTGTAGCAGCAGACTACATAAAGGAACTCATGGTAATTGGAACTATACTGACTCAGTTCTGAAAAAGTGAATAAAAATGCCACTTGAATTCTTACTGCTTTTCAATTGCTTACTGCTTCCTAATTAATTTCACTCTTGAACTGAGTATCTTTTATTGCATTTTCTGGGGCTTTTTTAGCTAACACAACCCAGGGTCCCACTCTGCTCTTCTTCTGATAGTTAAATATAACTAAGTTACTGGATGATAAATATGTTATTGTAATAGGTGTCATAATATCTGTAGCTTCATAAGCAGTCATCTCTATTCTTACTATTTAGGTGGCTGCTGAGATTATCTCATGGAAGTAACTTCCCTTTCTGCTCACATAGTCTTCAGTATACCCTATTGCTCTGTCATATCAGAATTTAACATTCCTGATGTTAGAGCACCTGTTTTCTTAAAAATATTTACTGATCTTTAGTTCTGATGTTAGGATACCAAGCGCCAGATTAAAAGCATTGTGATATGAGTGTAGATCAAATGATACTGTTTCACTACAGTTGCGTTACCTGACATTTATCAGTACCACTGAAATCAACCAGAAACTGGAATCTATTTTCATTTGGAATTCAGATTTTCAGTATGAATATTACTCAAAACTACCGTAGGATTTAACTCAGTCCATTTAGATAGTATTCTAGATATGAGGAATCAACAGCAAAATTTCAAGTAGGGAATCTGCAAATTTGTTATTTGTGAAGAATCTAGCACAGGCTATTCAGTTCTATGAGCCTCTTCTCCAAATTAACCCTGAAGAGACATACAGAGCAGCACCCATCTCCCAGCTCTGTTTCTTATCCTGTCTGTAACAGACGCTCAAGCTCTGGTAAGGTAAACACAAGAAGTGTTACTGAAGGATCAGACCCTTATGTATGTTATTATGTGCTGATTTTTAAAAAAATCTATTAGTAAATTGCCTTTAAGGAAAAAAAATTGCAATTGCAATCTGTGCTAGTAGTCATCAAGCTGTAAATGAATCTTAAGATTAAAATTACATTAAAAAAAGAACAAAAGTTATACCTCATTTTCTTCAGGAGTTACAGTCATTTTAAAGTCAGTACACTTTAGCTAGCTACCTAAAGCCACTAGTTATCTATATGAAAAGAGTAACTAAATTACAGGCGTTTCTTTATTCCACCATAAATTGACATGTTCTAACAAGACAGTTTGTTTGCTTTTATTGTTCAAAAGCCTCAAAGTCTTTACTCTCTGCCTCTCCACTTGTCTTAAATGTTTGATTAAGCACTGTGAGAATTGTCAGTATTGATAAACTTCTTTCCAGTACATTAAGCACTCTAATCCTTTACATTCCTACTCTATCTCCCTTGCGAAGTCAGTCAGCTTCCTTAGCACTTGATTTTAGGCCAATATTTGCATTAGAAATGGTCTATAAATAAAAATTACTGCAATAGCAGAAAAAAAAAAAAGTTTTTCTGCATATGAAGAATTCTGACAGAAATAGGATCTGCCTGTTCTTCTATAATCACAGGAATTAATTAGCTATCCAGCAAGCTAATTAAAAGGGGTAATTAAACTCGGCACTTTTTTTCCAGTTTTCTGAAAATCTTAATTTTCATGAGTGGCAATGCTATTTATCTTTCCTTCATGAGCTTGAACTAAGCAGAAGTTTTTTGGCATCTGTACTGTATTTTGGATTAGATTGTGTGTTTATTGTGATAATTTAAAATCAGGGAGTCCATAACTCATAATGAACTCTGTTGATTTTTGGCACTGGTCAGCATTTTGTTTACATTTTTGATTGCATTCATTTCTTAATACTGCTTCAACACTGAAATTTATGCTTCAAATATAGAATGTGTCAAAATCTACTTTTTGATACATAAGATATTTAATTTAGAGTGCAATATTGCACAATTTGAATATGTTTCATTTTATTTCCTTCTTGTCCCTCTGAATTTCACTTGGGTGAATTCTGGGGACAGAAGGACATTTCAGGGCAGCAAGCTGTAAATTATGTACATTTGTATCAGGATTACACAAACATAACAAAGTTTGGAATTTGTTTCCATACAGATAATCAGATAGGTAGTTGTGTTAGCTACACAATGTTTGTGTGGCATATTTGTAAATGATTCTTCAAATTCAGACTCATCTAATTTTACCGGAATTGGGAATTCTCACTATCATTTTTCTCTGGCCATAACTATAAGCTATGTGAAACAACACAGTTCTATTGTCTTTGCTGGTGCTTCAACCAGCCAAGGGTTTGCCTGCATATCTGTGGGACCCTGGCACAAAACTTTAGTATCTTCTCTTCTGTATTTTGTGAAAGTTAAACTTCTGTAAACTCAAATAGGTAATTTGGATGTAAAAAGTATTTGGTAGTTCAATACCAGTACCATCTTAGGAAATATATTCACATAAGCTTAACATGTCTACCTTGTCATAAATGCTACAGAACCATGCCATTTTTAAATGAAATCACTGCATGCTTGTATTTGTTCTTATCAAAGGCTGACCAAGTTCAATACATCATTTACATTTTTCCCTCTGCAAAAAGATGTTTTGGGAATGCTGCACGCAACACAGAATGAGTAACAGCGGTTAGCCAGGGCAAAAGTGTAAATACCAGGTTCTAACCCTGTAATCTTTACATAGACATTGTTTCCAGGGACAGCAGTAGGTATTTTGCCTGAGTAAAGGCAGGAGAATCAGTCTGCACAGTGCAATTTTATATGAAAATTAAGTGGATGAGATACCTCTATTGGGCTAATTTAAAATAAAATAGGAGGGCTGCCTTTTGTCTGCACTGCTAATAAGAAAAATATGCTAGAATAGAAGGTAATTGTAATAAGGTATGTCCTCATTTTTCTCAATTTTGCCCAGTTTTCTTTGATATGATATGGATGTCATATATAAATGATATTTCTTCAGGGTGGATTTACTAATTTTGGAGACGTACATTCTTATAGTACATATGTAAGAATTGACCATTTATACATAGGCAAAGAGAAAGGGTAGAGAGAAATACAGAAAACAGACGGTGCAGTGAAGAACATTGTGTCTGTAGCATTCTTCATAAATAACATGATTCACACAGAATTGCCAGAGATTATTTTAATGGCTCAATCCTTATGCTGTTATGGTAATTACAGAGCGAGTTTTAAGACCCTCCATCAGGGAAATTATGCATTGAAATAGTAAATTTTTGTAAATAATTTCAGTTGTTATTCAAAATTCTTAATCAGAATTTTGGGGATTAATCAGTCCAGTACTTTTTGCCTTCTGGAGAATTATAAACAGAGCTTAAAAAAATACATCAGAAAACATGCAGTATATCTGAAATTGATGCAACTCTTATTGATTTCAGTGAAATGGTGCTGATTTACCCTGAATGAATTCCTGGCTCATCTTTTCTACATGTGGGAGAAAACTACTTTAGGATGAAAGGCTTCTGGATACTCAGGGACATACTTTATGGCAGTAAAGTCCATTTAAAACCACTGTTTACCTGCTGGGTTAGGGAATCAAGTAAGGTTATATATGTCCAGAGTTTCTCAGTCTGTCCTTTCTTTCCTTGTGGAAATTCTGTCCAGGATTGCCTCTGATTTCTGCACATCCAGCAGTTAGGTCAGAGAGGCAGCAGATACCTGAGTAAGTGTGTCTTAAGCACACTGTATTTTGTGCCTGTGCACTGATTCCTCTCTGGAGAATCATGGACATATCTTCGGCAACCTTGGTGATTCATAATGTCATTGTAAATTTTCTGTTTCAGAGTGAGATACTGAGCAACAGGTTTTCAGAATTTGACCTTGTTATTTTCTGCCACAGGGCTAAAGAAGTACTAACCTGTGTCTGTTTTTGCTGCAGAGTAGTTGGTCCATCTGAATGGAGCTTGCCCTCACTACATTCAACACCAAAGGCTAAACTCAGAGGGTTTTTAATCAATTTGTAACTAACTGCAATGCAGCCTATTAATTTCAATGTAAAACCTCAGTGCTACATATTAAAGGGGGATAGAATCTGGCTCTGAATAGCTGAATACACAGAAACAGAAGGTCTGTTTCTAGAGCAAGTGAGCTGGCACACAAGGTGCTCTCTGTGAGTGATGTGACTGTAGGTGTAGATTTTCCATAGGTGAAAGACAATAAGGCATTGTCTACATATAGAGTTGGTACCTTCTAGTTCTCTGTAAATTCATATTGTATCTTAATGCTGACTTGCTGCCTCTTATAGACAGTCCCCAAAATAATCGTTCATATTAAAAAAGGTGTTATTTCTTTAACAGGAATTTTCTGTCTCTCTAAAGCAGTATATTAAAGACAGGTTAGCGAGAAACCCTCGAAAGCTGCTTAACAGATTAAAATCACCAAGGTATTTTATACATATGAAAATAATTATACAGGAGTAGTCCAAATACAATAACATCACTCCTTATATCATACTAAATTAATAACATCTCTCAAGCACCTGCCTAAACCAGAAGTCTTTCCAAGAGACTAAATGTAACTGCTCACATTAAATCAGCATTCAGAGGGCTAACTAGCAGATGCTGCTGACATGAACCCAAATGTAATCTCTTTAACCTTGTCCTGTAGGGAGCAGACAAGTCATGACCGAGTAATTCCAACTAAATTAGATTTTATGTGAAAGTGTATAATCTAAATTAAATTTGATTAAAATGATTCACTGATTTGTGTTTGCTTTTAAAGTTCCTAATGTAGCCAAGGTGACCAGTTTTCAGTAATCTGTGTAATCAGATCAATTTATTTTACATGCCTGGATCAAGATTTTTTTATCCAGTAGATTTTTCTGTATTAATCATAGTTCTCTTGATTATCCACGCATCGATTAGGTGTTTTCTATTCAATAAGAGGCTCACTGTAATTCCATTTTTACCGTGTTAATGAAGAAACCTGTGAAATCCAACTGTCGTGACTACAAAGGTGTGTAATGTGAAATATCAAAAACTAACTGCAAGGAGAGAATCACCAGGTCATCTGATGAGAGGATAATATCAATTGTGAAAAACTGTAAGACAGGTGATTCAGAAAGGACCAGGGAAAGATTTTTTTTTCAATTCTCCTATTCCTAAAATCCTATTCAGTGGAAGGCTTTGCTCGGCATAGGCTCATTGCAGCAATAGGAGTGGAATTCTGCAGCAGCTTGTTTGTGTAGTGATAAATTTCCTAGGCTTAACCCCTTAACATCCTCTTCCCCTCCTGGGAATTTATGCAAGTGGGATGAATATTGGTCACTGACTTTATTATATATTAAAATCTTAATTGAATACTGCTAGTACTGATTAGTGACTGTATTCTCAACACCAATCACAGCCTGCAATCAGCAAACAATATATAGGTACTAATTAAGGCTTATTAAATTAACATGACCATTTTATTTTACACATGAAGTCAGGGGTTGCTGTGTGCTGAACGTAACTGGTTTAATTTCAATGGGAAGAAGGTCATGGACTCCATGCAATAATTTTTGTAATTTTTTATAAGAATCTGTGGTTATCACTTTTCCAGATATCATTTCTCTCTCGTATCTGGTGTCTTTTCTTTTTCCTTTTTTTTAGACATATATTTCCATAATCTGAAGGCCTTACTACAAATCCAGAGTCTATGGTGAAGAGGACTTATTAGGAGGTGACAGGTCTAAAGAAGAGATGTTAATAGATCTGAAACAGTGCCTGGTTATGTTACTAAGAAAAGACTCAAAGTTGAAAAAGGAAATGAAGATGTATTATTGGTGATGTTACCCAGGTTATATATATAACCCTCATGTTAAATTATATATATAATCCTTAAATTATATATATAACCCTCATGTTATATATATGACCCTCATGTTATATTTTGTGTTATGCACATATTAAACTGCTAACTATGCCAGGTAGCTATGGTATGATATTGGATTAAATCAAAGAGAATGAGGTGTCCAGTGTTTACTTGGCATTTTATTCCTTAAGGCTGCTCAGACTTTTTTCCCCACCCTTAAGTACCACAACTACAGCCTTTCACTCATTCTTCCTTATCACCTCAACAGGCTCTGCGTAGACCACATAGCTCACTAAGCCTGCTCCTTGACTATGGAGTAAAACCCTTCACCTCATGTTTAATTTTAAGTGTGGGAATATCTTCACAGATTTAAATGTGATTCTTCACAGGCTTAAAATTCAGCATGAGTTTTTGCCCTTTTATGGTGTGGAGCTCTTTGGAAAACTCCCCTCTTCCTCAAAGACTATATCTGAAATCCACTGTGTACTGCTCATCAACTTGTTTATTGTGTTCTCTCTCCAGACAACCTCTCTGGTGTTAAAACTCTTATGAACAGAATAAACATCAGCCAGTAAACTACACCCTTCTCTATATTCTTCACTGAAAACAAAGCAAGACCATTCCACCTCAGCATCTGCATTAGTTCTGAGTCAAGAGTTTTCTTTGTCCTTCTAGTGTTTATTGAGTGGGAGTACAGAAAACAAAATTGTTTCCCTTCTCTAGAGGATCATTCTTCAGTTTCTTCTTAGTGTAATGAAAACAAGCTCACCATACTTCATTGGTAGTTTTAAGCTTTGTGTTATTTTTCTACCTACAAATTTACCTGAATGTTTTGTTGCACATCTGGAAAACAAACAAACAAAAAAATTCCTAGTATTTTTACTAGACACAGAGTTGGCGGAAATTATCCATATTCCAAAGATCCAACACTCCAAACAATCAGAACATGAATAGAAGTAAATTGAAATTATTTAATTTATTAGACTTCTGTACTGTCTACCTATATTTTTGTTGCACATGCAGCATTCATACTGGTTTATGAAATAGCCAGGATGCATTCTGCTTATTTAACTTCTAATGCCTTTTTTTTTTTCCATACTTCGAGGCAGCTGTTGTTGAATGTATTTGAATCCTCTTCAATTCAAGTAAGAGGATTATGAATGTCAGTGCTATGACTTAGCAAAACCTATGTGCTAAATTTTACATACATTAGTAAGCCCTAACTCAGTGAGTAGAACTTAATTGAACATGAGTGAAGTCACTGGAGCAGCTCTGCTTCTGAAGGTGAGATAGAAAAGCTCTTTTGGAAGTGAGGAAACAAGTTCAGAGGAGTATTGTCTCAAGAAAGCTCATAACATCTCTTCAATCACATTCTCTTTCTCTTTGTTTTGCATATGACAAATGCTGTCTCACTGGATGTTGAGTAACTATCCCAAAACAACAGTAAAGAAGAGAGAACCTGTAGCTCCTAAAAAGCAAGCACGGGCCAGCCTAGTAATCTCACATTCATTCATATTAAAATTGCAGTTTTATGTTTGGGAAATTTGTGACCAGAAAAGTTAAGTCCTTTGCAGAATTGCCTTAAATTAAGAAAAAAATTACTAGTAATTGTTACTATAAAGAATAGCTCCTTATTTTTCATATCTAAAAGACTGAACCCTTCACCATGATTAATAAAGTCTGGTTGTTATCCACTTTTGTCATAAAAAATGATACACAAAAGAATCAGTCTGAAAAAAAAAACAAAGATAAAATGCTAGGATGAACATTTGTACCAACCATGCTAATTAAAAGACTTAACTTATTAGTCTTTAAGTAGGAAAAAAAAAAAAGAAAAAAGAAACAAACAAGTATAATTTGCTAGATTAATTTTATGTTCTGTTCTATTTAATCAAACTATACCTATAGTGAAAATGACAAATCTGAGTTGTCAGACTATGGATGATAAGAAAGATAAAGGTCATATATTTTAATGTCAGAGAAGGTCTTATTAAAGGAACCCTAATTACAGTAGGTATCCTTGAAACATTAATTAAATACTGTCTGAAATAATTAGGTCCAAGTTACTGATGATTTAATTAAACTGAGGTTTTTATTTTATAAGAAAACTACAGGTCCAGTATCAGTCTGTTGGCAGGATAATTGATAATGTGTCAGGAGAGCAAAACAGTAACCTTGACCAGCTACATCAGAAGGACACTATGGTGAGCAAGTTGTCCTCCTTGCCACATCTTGTAAGGATGAAAACACAAGGTGTGCTTGATTTATTTTAAAGGGTGTAGAATTGAGAAGAAAGCAAGAGAAAGGTTTTGGCTCATATTCTCATCTTGTGTAAATTGTCATAGCATATCAGATAGCAGTACTTGACCTCTTAGTCCTGATGAGATTCCTTGCAAATTATGGTGAGGATCCTTTGCCTTCTCAAGTAGCAGGGCTTCCATAACATAAGGCAGGTGCATATCTAAAAGCCTGGTTTTACATGTCTACCACATGCCCCCTAAAGCTGCAAACCCTTCTCCTATTCCCCTCTGCAAGGAAGAACTGATTGTGTAAACAAGCGAATGACTCCTCTGCATACAGGAGGCCTTGCCATCTCCGTGGTTATATAAGAATAAATAGAGCATGACCAGGTGCAGATCAGCTGGCAAAGTGCTTACCTGGTCTTTTAGAATGAGGGAATATTGCATAAGTGAAACATCCTCTCCTACTTAAACAAAACTGCCACAGAACATATGTGAGATTATC
>WTSP01026220.1:17331-35732 GCA_025331215.1 Actenoides lindsayi
GACGCGAGTGCGCGCATGGGCACGGGCGGAGAGGATGGCGTGGGGCAGGGCGGGGGTGGGGGGGGGGGGGGGGGAGGGGGGGGGAGGGGGGGGGGGGATGGGTGTGGGGAGAGAGAAGTACTGGAAAGGAAAGAAATAAGTATAATAAGTTTATATATGTGACACAATGAAGAAGGCATTTTGAGGAAAAAGAGCCTTTTCCTATCTATATCATGACTGGGAATTCAGACTATATGGCATTACAGTGATGGCCTCTATTACCCAATTCTGGACACCCACCTCCACTGGCAAGAGATTCTAACTTCTTTTCTCTTGCCAAGATGACTGGCTGATCTCAGACAAGTAAACCTCACACTTCACTTTTTCCTCTTGTAAAATGGAAAGGAACACCTTTTTTTGGCCTCATAATTATAAAGAGTATTTTCGAATGCCTCTAAATTATATTTCTATAGAAAATTACTACAAAAATGCAACATACTTACTGAGAGTTTTAAGAATCAGAGACAGTCTCATGCCTGCAGTGAGAAGCCAAACTTCTTTAAGATCAGCAATCACCAAGAGTTACACACACAGTTAAACAACATCCTTCCTAGCTATGGACAATGGCTAATTAAGAAAAATGTTCCTGTATATTGCCTGGACAACTAACGGTGGTGACATGTAGAGTTCTAGAAAAAGAGGAGAATCAATCTGGAATTAAAACTTGCACACCTCCTGAACATCAATTTTCAAAGAGAACTTCTTATTTTTAAAGAACTTTTTTTTACACTTGCCACTATGCAACAAAAAAGATTTTTAAAAATGAAAAAAAGACTAGAAACCTGTCATAGTTTATACTGTGCAGAGTAAAGCAGATACAAAAAAGGAACACCTATCTTATCCTCTTGTAAAGTTCTATGAATCATAGTGTCCACTGAAATAATTTAAAAGCCTTTTATTTCACCACGGAAGAGTAATAAATTCTTAAAAAATTCAAAACTGCATCACAACTATCATTGTTGGGATGGCTTTTTTTTGACCACAGTCGTCATTATGACACCTAATGAATACCATATCTTACAAGAGATGTGAATGATTCCAAAGTGCTAAGGAAATGCTAAGATACTGACTCAGTAACTAGTCAATCTCTTAATTAAATCCAGTAAGACAGTTTTACAATATATTTCACAATTAACTCATCAGTTGGACACTTCTGGGAGGATGGAGTGTTTTATGTATTGTGTAGAAAAAACATTATAGCTGTACTGGGCACTGTACCTTTTTGTTTGATGCTGCTTTCACATCTTCCTCAAGAAGACCATGAATCTTTTCTCATAGGCTTTCTCAGTTTTGAATCTCCTTTCACTGAAGATAACTGAAATATAAAGTCTGCTTTTAAAATCAAATGGAATTGCTGTTTTATTTCTTTTTAGAGAAAGCTTTGTTCAAGTCTTTCAAAAGACAAAAGCAGAAGTAAGTTTCATTCTTTTCCTCTGCAAACTCTGCATTACATTAATTCCTAATTTATGATGTAAAATACTCCTAATTTTACCCTGTCTGATTGCTTGTGCCATCTATGTAAGCTGTCTGTACAAAAATCTGTAACTCCTTCAGGTAAAAATAAAATTTTATCATGCAGTTTTTCATTAAATCCTCCTACTTCCGCAGGCACTGTTACAGTAATCGGTATAACAATGGGATGTTGTAAATGTATGTCTTCTGTATAATGTTTCAAAAGTATAGAAACTATAAACATACTAGGTACCGATGAACAGTGTAGAAAGCAGACATTCATTATTAATACAGTGTTTCAAAAAATTCTCTTATCACTGTTCAGTATTAGAGTAGAAGTATAAAAATGAGAGGTTTTATTTCTGAAGTTTTAATAACCATGGAAATAAACTGCCTTCTAAGCTATTTTTCATATACTTTTAAAAATGCAGAAATCTTTCAAGTATTTCACAAGTATATAATTGTTTAAAAACCTCTAAACACATTACATATCTGCCAAAGAGGTTGCAATGTGTTAAACAATGTACGGTATGCTGCTTTTTTACTCTGCAAACAGTACTCAGACAATGCTGCCACAGGCACTGAAGAGAGTCCAGGATCTGTGACAAATTGACAAATAGATGAAATAATAGGAAACTGGTAACACAGTGACAAACAGGACGCTGTTCAATACCTAGATATTTTATCCAGAAGGATACTCCACATTTAAGTATTTTGTTGCCTGGTATGTAATGCCAGTCTTACTACAGCACACATTCTCTGGAGTCTGATATGTAAGATCTTTTCTCATACTCAGTAGTATCAACTGGTTCTATGACAGCTGCTTCTCAGATCACCAGTCAGAATCAGTACTGTTTGACTCCTTATTGATATTTGTTGCCTTTGTGAATTTATCTTTACCTTTTCTTACTGTGAAAAAAATTAAAATACTTAAAGAATATTAAGTGTGATACATGGTGAAGGCATTATTTTTTATACAAGATGATGGGCTAGATCCCACTTTCCTAAACTAGGCAAAATACAGTCTGCAATGGAAATTCTGCTTCGCTTTCTCCAACAGGATGAAGTACCATACAGTACTACCCCTTTATGTCATTGTCAAATAATTTAGAAAAAAATATCTCTCAAATTAATCCTTTTCAAAGTAAGCTTTTAAGTTTTCAAGCTGTCAACAAATAAGATGGAGAATGAAAGGAAAATAGCTGCTTGTGTTTTACCTCTTTTGTCACCCTTTAACTGAAATGGAAGAAACCCCCCAAATATTGTTGGGGAATTGGATTTCCTGAGAAGAGTGTTTAGAAATTAGCTTCCATTCAATGATACATTGGTGACAGAGTTATATTAAGTTCAATCACAGTTATCTCATATGCAAAATAAGATTATATCAGACTGTGAAGGCTAACAAACAGTTAAAAAAATGCTTTAAACAGTTTTTAGTACTACAAATTCTAGAGAGAAACAAACTTGCATATTGACAATAACATTGGTGACTTCCATAAACTGTGCACATATTTACAACATTTTTCCCTATATATATTTTAATTATTGCTTTTAGACTTTAAAAGCTATGCAGAACCAGTACAAATTTCTTTATGTGAGCAAAGATGTTCTGCTAGAGATGTCTCAGGGCACACAGCTACCCACAAAATTGTAAAAGTCTGCAAAACAACCTGGCAGAAGCAGATCTACAATTAACAAACAAATTTGACAAGGCAGTTGCTGGATCCTTACTTATTTTTACATTACAAGCACTTACCTGATGTCTCGTGCAATATGCTATAAAGATATTTCCTAAAAGATTTCGGCAAATGAATTATGTAGCTGAAATGTAATAACGAAGGTAGAAATTTGTCCTGTTATCAGTCACACACATTCAAGCAGAAACCCAGTGCAGCACAGTAGATAGAACTATAAGCTCTGGGATCTTCTCATTCAACCAAGATTGCTTCATACAAAAGTTGACAATACACTACTGAAAGCCATTGTTGATATTCAACATTTTTTAAATAGCTGAACAGAATAGACAATAAGGCGTGAAGGAAAACTTGGATAGGAGACTGGCCTGGAGTCTGAGTTCAGGAAGGAAAAACCATTAAAAATGGAGAATAAATATGAGAGACTTATTTTTTATTACCCTGGATGTGTCAATGAATTGATCTTTAACATGTTTAAATTCCAACAGTTTTAAAAGAATAATAAAATATGAGCCATAATGTTTTCACCTATGAAAGTCTAGGTGCAGTTTTAAATGTTGGCACTGAAAGACGTATGCTTCTATAGTTCACGTACAACATCTGCTAATGTAACTTAAGGAAGTTGCAAAATCACTGAAAGATCCTCCCATTAATTGTTAGACACAGCTGCCCAGACTGAGGAGATCATATATTTCAGTTATTATATCAGAAGAAGGATTAATGTGAAATACTTCTAAAATTTTTCTGTTTCCCATTATTATCTCCTACCCCTCTATTTCCTCAGTTAAAAGAGATCAGACCACTATGTCCGCTACAGTCCATAAAATTGTAGAGATCTTGCACATCTAGGATAATGGATTATTTTAACAACTGTTTGCATTGTGTTTGTTTTGTTTAAGGTTTCAGTGCCAATAGGGTAAAATTCTACCTTGTATAAGTCTAGAAAACTGAAGCAGTACAAGGAGATCTTGCCCTTTTCAACTAACACACGTGAAGCATGTTGTGTAAATTGTGTTAAAACCACTATTGTTAACATCCACTAAAGGACGAATTTAAACATCCACTAAAGGACGAATTTAAACAATTTTATTTCTTGATAATCTAGATATCCCAGCAAAACATTCTGCTTTACTCTGTGGCTCAGAAGTGTGGTTGTCTCCAGCTCTGGTTTGGATGTCATTGTGTTATACTTCACCCATTCTATATTCAGTACTCATTTCTCCAATTGTAATTTTTTATTTATTTATTTATTTAAATGGAGGCTATTGTCATATTATTTCAAGCCAGACCAAGCAGTTTGTGATGAATGTTGGTAATTTTGCAGGTTTTTTTCTTAACCCTGTTGTATTAACCACTAACTCTGATCTTGAAGTTAGAATGTGAAAGGTAACTGCATTTTATAGTGCATCTTGCCCTGTTGTTTTCAGCTAGTCCTACTAGGACTGCTACTAGAACTTAGATATTACCTATTACTTAGACTTCCCTGAAGAAAGGATATTACTTGTTTTGTCTATACTACATCTGAGCTGCTTGTTCCAGGACATGTCTGAAAGCCCAAGTGTGTCCAACACTTGGCATCAAGCACATATATTGACCTCTCCATCAGTCTGAATTCAATGTGAAATCAGGCTGCCTCCACATACTGTCTGCTCCCGCAGCAAAAATGTATTTGCCAGTCAGTATGACTAATGCAAGAGCTGCCAAGGAAGGGACTCTGAGCAGGGAAGAATAGGCTTGAGTACATCTTTCTAAATGACTGTTACCTGTGTACCCCTTAAAATGTTTTCTCAAAGGCAAAGGAATGTAAGCAGCTGATGAATACTTTGCACTCTTGCAAAGCACAATGCATACAGCCCTTTCAATTTATGATCCATGTTTACAGGTCCTTCTAGGAAAGTCCTAGAGGTCATTCCCCATTTTTGTTGTATTTGAAAAATCATCCTTCCTGACTTTTTCTAGAAGTCATCCCCAGACAGAAGAGTAGAAATATATTGAGTTTAAGCCGCTTTGGTTCAAAGTCCATTATATGGCACCACTTTAAACCAGGTTTTCTCTGACCTTGCAAACAGAAGCTGAGAACAGAAGTGGTCAAATCACTTAACCACAGAAAACCAAGAGAGTGGGAATGAAAACTACTGAGTCTTACATCACTGTAGCTAGAAGTGTCTCAGCAGCTCATCTGCTAGATGCTTGGATGTTAGAATTTACAAATTAACAACACAGAACAGATGTAATTGCATTGGTCTTCATAAAGCTACCTCATTCTAGACAATCAAATCTTGCAAGTTGTCCAGTCTACCATGAAAGTTATTTTCTAAGTTAAAAAGAAACTACTTTGATGCCTAGTTTTACATCAGAATGAAATAAAACAAGCACAGAGCATTTTGCTTTACACCCGGCCTTCAAGTCTAAGTCAAACAATGACATATATAGCTATTTCATTGAAATTAGTTCCATTAATTTCAATTAGCTCATTGATGTCAGTGGAAATGTTAACATGCTTGCAAGAACTCTACAGGATTTGGTCTAAAACAAATAGAGATATAACATCTGTACTGAGCACTATTGCCTTTTCCCCTGTTCATATGAGATTCCTAAAACAATTTTCAGTGAGAAACCTAAACATCAGATATCAATATAATTTGCAACATATTTTTACATACCTTTCCTCATTCTCAACACTTAAAATGATTCCTTTTCCCTGTGATTTGCAATTTAAACAATTACATAAACTTCTAAGTTTTGCCAGGGAAGGGAATCTTCTAAATAGCTGTGGCAAGATCTTTTTTTGTGAAAGTGCTCATACAAAAAACTAGTTCTAAATGCATTAGAGGCTGCACTCCAAAGGTATGTGAAAAGAAATCAGAATATGAACGTGGTCTCCTTTTACATCTTATCCAATGCTATGAATCACAGAGGACCTCAGCTTTCAAGCAAGCAGAGAATTTGAATAAAGAAAAGAATCCACCACTACTTTTCCAGGTCAGGTTCCTCCTGTGTTATTACATAGATACTACAGATACAATGTCTCTTTAAAATGTGTCTGTTCTTAAAAGGATAAGAAATTCTGTTCTCAAACCCCCAGTGTTTCACCCAGTGGAATTCTAAAATTGTCAGTAATAATTCTGTAAAATATGTCTACAAGAAAATTGCAGTTTTATCCTTCTGAAGGAAAGGATTATTTTACTACATAGTTCAGTGTTCATCTCTGAAAATCACTTGCTAGGTTGCTCTTGGCAAATTCACAAACTGCAGTTGACAGGACTATTATGAAGTTGTATGCAACATCAATTTAGCGATAACATTACACTGGTTTTCTCTCTGCTCTTGCATGGAGCCTGTGAATTTGTGGGAAAGAGATATTCAATACCAATGTATTCATGAACAATGAAGAAAATGACAGATCTGTGTTCTGAGGACATAACATACACCTTGTCCACATTTCATTTGGATCCTTTCAAACGACTGCCAATCCTGCTTCCAGATAAGTTTAGAACATTACATGTATTCAGTAACTGTTTAAATTATTTTAAAGTTTTAGGTTACTACTTTAATTGCGAAGTCTTAATTTTCCTCTTTTACTAAAGCCATGATATGAATTCTTCTCTCATTGTTATAATTTTCTGTGATATAAGCCTGCTATAATTTAGCACTCAACTGCATTGAATCCCATTATGAAGTCTCATCTTATATCATACAGAGTATACCTAAGTATAAAACATAAAATGCTTAGCTTGTAAGGATAGGGAGCTCTATCTTGTAAGGATAGGGAGATCATCTCTTTAATTTGATCACTAAAATGAAATTTTGGATAAAAAAAAGTTGAACTATAATGGCAAGATAATGTTAAATATCCAGATTTTTTTAAATGAGTGACACACTATGTATTTCAGAGATAGAGATATGTGTGACCTTCACAGAAGTTAATTAAAATATGGAGAAAAAAATTCAAACTGCTTCTTTCTAGGAAGCTTGTATTTCAAATGTCCCTGACCCTAACTAATAGATGGGATAGTCCAATATGTCTGCTATTTCCCATACAAGGTTCCCTTGAATAATTTCCCTCTAGAAACTGTCATACTGAGAATGATCTCTGTCACTCACATTTTTGCATGTTTAAAGATAATTCTCTTTTGGCCATCCAGATGTGACATTGGTTTAGACTTTGAACACTTTTAAAGAAATTCTGGGTAGATCTGAAAGGGATATTTGTGTTGATCTTGCAATACTATCTAATGATTTGTTTCCTTAATGCCACTATTTTAAATTCTCAGTAATAAGTATTCAGACTCTTTGGTTTACTGAATTATTTTACAGCAGTAAGAACGAAGTGTTAGAAACAAGCAATGCACAAATCAAAACTGTTTGCTTGCTTGGTGGAATAACTGTAACTATAAGAAACCACAGACTGAAAATGCAGTGAGTATCTAAAAGTAGTATTAAAAAAATGGTCATGAATAAGCTAATAAATCGATGTTTGCTTGTAATGTCTTTTCAAATTTGAAGCAAACTACTTCTCATACATTCAGTGCTTACTAACTGTTCACCAGCTAAAATAAGCTACTTGAAAAGGTACAGACCTATACAAAATAAGGAAACTATAAGAGCTGGATAGGGAAATAACTTTGTCATTCTACAAAGTGTTTCAGTATTTCCCCAGATTCACATTCTAGACTGAGGTAGAACAAACAATAAATTCCTCCTCCACCGCTCAGTGACAGAACTTTGAAGCCTACTGCAAAAGCAATACTCTTGTATTAGGGCACTTACCTATGATATATAAGACCTAGCTCAAGTCTTTGTTCTCCTAGTCTGTTCTACCAGAGCTAATCACTGTAAGCATCATGTTGCTAAGCAGTCCAAGAGAAGGCAGACTTTCATCTTTCTTATTGGGCTGTTTTACTTCGCAAACTAATTAAATGTTCTTTCCATAAGAACTAGAATGTAGATCTGCTACAACTCAAGAGAATGATCTAAGCATGGCATGAAAGACTCTGCCAAAAGACTATGTAACTATACTTTCACACATCTAGTCCTCAGCTTATTTCTTTCCATATTGTCCATCCACAGCTGGCTGCTTGATCTGGATTATGAAGTATGCAACACTTTCAGCAGGGTAGACTAGGAGAAATCTAAAATACAATGAGCTTCATGGTCAGGCTGAAACTGTTTGGGTGGTAAAAAGTGAGTCATAAAAAAAGTTCGGGTCCAAAGTCTGAATATTCCAACAGTCTGTGGACTACCTGCTGTGCCATGGTGTGTCATCTTAAACTTGAGAAGCCTTTTCCAGAGAAAGTCTCACAGAAGTGTTATGATTCTGTGAAAAGTTTTTGTTTCAATGAACTGACATTTTCTGATGAAAAACCATTTTGTCTAAACATTCTTTGCTAGTGCTAATGGTATATATATAGATTAAATAAAAGACTTCCCATTATTATAAATCATATTTATAAAAATGATTACAAGTACATTTCAATTGAGGAAAGGTAGAAAATGCTAACAAAGGCTAAATACTTACTGCTCACATAAAGACACACTTTGTTTTCTAGCACAATTGTGGAGTTTAAGACATGGAGGTAGGCTTAGGGGAAAAGATGCAATAAACAGTGGACTTTTTTTTTTTCAATAAATTCTCATACAAAATATCTACAAAGAGGCCAAGTTACCAGCGTTGGATATTACAATGTATTTGATTAATTTTTTCTTTTTAAATATAAAATTGTCAGATAATCTTGTCCTGTAAAAATACTACATTTTAAAATTCACTGTGGAGCTGTCAGGCACCCACAGCCTCTTAGAGCTAGAGCTGGTACTGAGCTTCTGCTCCTTGTCAAAATTTAATGAGACGACCAGTTCTAAAATAATTGAATTTTCATATCAGAGCAAACCAGGATTACTCAGACAATAAAAATGCTGAGTCCTGTACTGTTACTGGCAAATACCTTTTGCTTTGCTCATGAAATCAGTATGTAAATGTTCAGGGTTTGTATTTAAGGCATCTTATGCATTTAGAGTTGTAGTACTAGGAATAATTTCAAATGGTGCCCTTGATAAGTAGCAGGGTGGGTTTTTTTATTTTATAATGTTCAAACTGTAATTTGTTTGGTGAATCAGGATAAGCATTTGGTTTATATTTTATATAAATGTTAATGCAGTTGCAGTTTAATTATGTTTCTTAACTTCCAGCATTTCAAAAGTAGAATTTGAAGACCACTTCATCAGATTGTCTTGCTTTCATGGAATACTTATATGAGTACAGCCCCACTGACTTTTGACTTTAAAAAGTAGACCTGTCCAGAAAGTTAGTGTGTGCTACAGGCAATGAATATATGTGAAGGGGTGAGACATGAAGAGCAGTACAATGTTGAGTGTTAAAGTTGAAAAGTCAAAGACAAAAGGTGCCCATCAGAAATACAAAAAGGTTAAAAACCACAACAAAACAAAAAAACCACATCAAATTTGGGATTATTTGAAGCATTAAATGCTTCAAGAAAAAAAAAAAAGTACTTCAATAATACAGACTGGTACTACAGAAGTGGCTAATGGATATAATTTCTCAGTAAATTGTTAGGCTGAACATTACCAACAAATGTTATGTTATGTTATGTTATGTTATGTTATGTTATGTTATGTTATGTTATGTTATGTTATGTTATGTTATGTTATGCTATGCTATGTTATGCTATGTTATGCTATGTTATGCTATGTTATTGTTTTCCAGAGCTTATTATGAGGTATAAAACTTCAGGAATAAGGACAGGTAAACTTTTTAAACAGGCCAGATGTCTGTGACTGTCTTAGCAACAGGAGTTTTGCATGGCTGTGCAAAGTTGTGCTGAACACTGTGTGGCAAACACATATTTGACTAACTATAATTCACAAGGAAGATCTACTGAGCAATGCAAGGCACATAAAAGGCCTCAGATCCATTATCACATTATGTTTTCTAGCACATATCTTCCTATGAAACACACCAACCTGTCATTATTATTAACACTGAAGACAGAGTTAATTAGCCATGCACATAATTTTTTTCCTGGACTACCTCACCTGATTTAATAGATGTTCTTGCGTAGCAGCCCAGATATGCTACATAAAATCTATAAAAGAGAGAGGAACTTGGAATATACATTTCCAAAACTAAAAGAGTTAAGGTGAATTCCAATCTCTAATAACAGATGAACTGAAAAAAAAATCTTTGCTGTGACTGCTGTCCTGCACGTTTGTCCTAGTCAGGGAGGAGACTGCATTGCTTGATGGGAGTTGTAGTTTAATCCTGAACACTGAGTTAAAATAAGAGAGAAATTCAGGAAGGGTGCAAACTGAAAGGAAAAGAATCTAGCTCCTGTGCTTCACTTATATGATGGTAGAGTGCTGTGATAGAGATCTTGTAAGACCTGTACGGCCAGGTGAACACCTGCAATTTTTGTTATAATAATAATATTTCTTGAGAAAGTGATTATTCATAATTATATTAAAATCTGTACTTGTGTGTTCAAGTGTATTTGTTTTCTAGTCTGCAGTCTTCCCCAATTCATAGCCACGTAGTTGATACTTCCCTTTCTAATAAAAACCAAACTTCACTAACACTTCTGGAGGTGAAAATTACTTGATAAAATTGTTAAAGAAGTCTTATTTTCTATTAGCTGTGCTTGAAGCCTCGAAGTTGCTGATAGTTCTGAAAATTGATTATAGCATTTTCTAATAACATAAATTATTTGTGGGTGCGTGCTCAATCTGCCTGCCAACTGACCTAATAAAATTTTGCCTTTTGCATGATGATCTTCAATATTTAATCAGAGAGAAGACTGCGTAGATTCAGGGTAGGTATAGTTCTATAGAAATAATAGTATATAGAAAAGTATTGTTAGCCCAGATAACTACACCTTGATCAGGCAATGCCCAACAGCAGCATAACGTACTCAATAAAGGTATAGGTCACCTGGTTTAAGCATACAGCAAGTACTCTTGGAAACACTCCCACAGATAAATCTTTTTTGTCCTAGTAGCTTGTGGAAGAGGTGATAGAGCTTGTGACTGATTAATTTTCAACTTTTTTTTTTTTTTTTTATCCTGTTCTGTTTACTAAATATTACTTTAATGAACTACAGTCTTGATACCTTCTTGAAGGTTTTTTATTTTATTTTATTTTTTGTTTTGATGCGTAGTATAATGAACAGTGACCTGTCTACTTCACCTGGTAAGTTATTTAATATCATGAATGGTAAATAAGAAACTGGAAAAGATGATTAAAAATGAGAACAAAAACCTCAGAAAAAAAAAAATTAGAAAACCTGAGAAATGGAATAAAGCATTTTTGGGACAGCTAACCAAGGAGGTAAAACTACACTTAGCAAGAGTATAGAGACCTTGAGCAGTTAGTTTACTGAACTTTGAAGTCTATAAATTACCTCCAAGGTAATAGCAGGCATAGTAAAGCATTCCCATGTCCTAAAAATGCCTTCCTGAGGTTACACATGCCAGGGAAAGGGGACAACATGTAAGTAACTTAATCTCTCTCAGATGAGGCTTCTCTACATCTAGAGACAGAGTGAAATACTATGTATATTTTTCCAAATTACTATAAGATATGCAGTCATCTTGGGCAACTTCAGGCTGTCCCTATCTTTTTTTGTTTGCCGTTTTCACAGCCTTGAAATTAACATTGTTTCTCGTATCATGGCACCTGAGTTGGAATATCCCATCCTTATTTAAGAAAGAATATCTTACTTACTAGCAAATATTTACAATTTTTTTACTCTATTCCCCTTTAAAGATTTTGTGGTCTAGTATGACTTTAATATCATGCATATTTCTCTCCCTCTATTATTAATAGATTTTATACATTGAAAATTGCCGCTGGCAGGAATTGTGTATCGAGTAATTAGGTATAGACTGTGTGCCCTAAAGAATGCTCTTAAAGACTGCAACAGTGGGCAACAGACAACTGCATCAGGTGACTCACGAAATCAGCAGTCTATTTCTGAAATAAACTGAATAAATCTGTTAGATGTAAGAGATGTACAAGAAACAAAATCCTGTGGCAATTTCTTAAAGCCCATGAAATAGGGTAATTCTGCAAAGTGAGTTCGAACTTTGTATTTCAAAACACAAGTTTCTACCCAAATAGTCATTCACAATAAAAAAAAATTTCAAAATCAGATAGAAAATTTTCCTGCAGATAAAAAGCATGATACATTGGAAAGACCCTAGAGCTAACAGTTAAAACCGCCAGGTTCCAGAATAAGAGATATTTACCATTTTGGCTAAAGGAGATTGTCTTGTGTCAGAAATAATATGTTTCTCATCTTTTTGGATGGCCTTTTTTCACATTTACAGCAGGAAAAGTTATATCAATGATGATCTGCAACTAGATACTATCGCTTTTTGGGGGGGACAAGCAATGAAATTTGAAGAAAACTTGATTTTGTGTTAAAATTCTAAATGGATACAGTCAGATAGCTTCACTAGGTCTGCTGCAGTGTTGGTAACATTCAGTACAACCAGAATAATAATGATAAGACATTTTTGCATTTCATTTATGCCATTTGTACAGGGAGAGTTGCTTTTGTAAATACAGAGTTCTGCTAATGTATATGAATGCATTTACTGCCTTGACTTTTGAAAGTATGACTAAATTGTGATGGAACAGCTTAGAAAAGGCAGGTACAACTCATTACTGCATTATTAAAAAATTCCAGTTCTCTAGAGACTAAGAAAGCTACTTTTCATCCTGAACCTAAACTTCAGTATTGGTGTTTTTACTAATAATGCATCATTATATCTTCCCCAGCCTTTTTGCATTTACATTGGATTAACTTCTCTTAAAAGCAATTCTGTAATAACGTATCATTTATATGTACACTTATGAACTTAGTGTGGTTTTACTGAAAGAATGCTCATTTATATGTATCTGTTGAAATATTCATTTTGTCCCATGACTAAAATGGTAAGGAGTCACTAATACGGTCTTTTAGCCCTAAAAGACTTTAATACCCCTTTTCCTTATCTTAGATCAACTTTATTATAACACAGTAATTACACAGAAAAAAAGTAATGATCGTAATGTAAGACACATTTAACCTCCTTTGATCTCCCATGATTCTTTGCACTAAGGGCTCAAGGAAAGGCCTTCACTGACTTCTTGATAACTGAATGAGTGATTATCCTCCTTGTTAATGGGCAATGATATAGAAAACTCTTCCATATGTACAGAATATTCATGAGAGGGCTGCACAAGCTGAGATAAGACTATAAGATGCCACAAGCAATCACTTATAAGAACACTATGAAAAAATATTCATACTCAGGGATGCTGCTAGACTTGGGGTTTCTGGGTGAGGGGGAAGGAGGGAGGAGGACAGATCCACTGTCACCTAACTGGCTGTGTAATTTGGAGAGAGGACCTGCTTCCCTTGGGCTTTCCATGACTGAGTTTTACTGGTTAAGTGCATTTGGCAACATGACTATTTTTGCTACCACGTCAGAATGAGATTTATCTTAACATGTTATCTTAGCTCTGAATATGTGTAACCAAGACAAAGCACAAACATTTGTTAATGACCAGCTGTACAGCAGGGACTGGAGCAGGTTGCTTTGGGAGAAAATGCCATTGTCTGAACACCTGAAGGGCTGCCCTTTATCTAGAGGAGCTAAAGGTGAGGCAGTTGCATTTTCTTTTTCTGGGGCTTCCTTTTGTTTTTGGGACTCAGTTTCAATGCTTGGACCTGAAATGTGATCATAGTTAACAAAGTGCACCACACACATGCATGCCTCTGAATGTGATGTGTTTGTAAGGCATCAGCTGATGGCATGACAGTATTTTCTTGGCCCATCTGCTAATACCTAAATGGTGGTACAGATGCTAAACATAGCTCACGAGTTTTCACGAGGGGAGTGACAAAAAATCATTACGAAACATTAAGTGGAGATATGCTTGTGCTTAGACAGCGGGTACCATGAAGGTGAATCTACAGAAATTAATTTTGTGCAGGTTCATTTGTTGTATTGAACAGTTGCTAACTGATCAGCTAACTTACCAGCTAACTGATCAATCTGCAGGGCAACTAGTTTTACTCTCGTATTGCAGTTTGATACTTCAACACGTTTTCCCACATGAGATGGAAATTTTAATACTTGTAGATTTTTCCACACCAATAATCTGAAAAAATATTCACTTTGGTTCAATCAGATCTGTAGGTGATTTCAAGATGTGTTATCTCATTTTTTGTGTTAACATTTCTCAGTATTTTAAAAACTCTATTTCTTAAGAAGGCAAAGGAAGACCATTATGAAAACAAATGTAAGGTGCTTTCAGTTTCTGTTTTAAAAACCCGATGTCTTCCTAGACAAATCACATTTTGTAACATAAACCGATGATGATGATTCCTACTGAAACAGCTCTTCCAATCACACAAAGCAAGACTACAGCCCAGAAAACCATTTTAAAAAGTAATGAATTATGGTGATGGAAGATCTAACATTCTATGTTGTATTTAATGGATGCTCCATTCTCCACTGTGGTTCTTTCAATTCAAAGTCCTTTTGAATATTTTATGTACTGAGCTAACTAAAATAACATGTATAATGTGATCAGCTGAGCTAGGACTAGTCATGATTCACATTGGTTTAACAATAAACTCACTTCCTTGAAACTGCTTTTCAGTGGAAAAGTATTCTTACTACACATACTTTTTCTGGTAAAAATTATCTTGTTTCTATGAGAGATTTTTGTATTCAATTACATCCTTCTCCACTAAAATAAAGCAGCAAAGCTGAGCGCTTTGGTTTCTTGGCAGTTTCTTCTACCATGACAACTCTGTTAGCTTCTTGAAAATAATGCAAATACAAACCAGTGAAACCAAACAAAACTTAGTTCATTTCAAAAATCAGATTCACTTTAGGTTTGTCTTGTTGGGGTTTTTTCCAACCTAAAGCTAAATTTGAATTGATGATCTGAAGTTCTGTTGAACTCATACCAGACCTGAACCAAAATAAATTCCACTAAGTTTGAATTTCAGTCAAATCAGAAATGAACTGGAAAATACACTGATTTGAATTTCCAGCAGGTAAAGATTGGTAAAAATTAACAAAGAAATTCAAGTGGTCAGGTAAAGCAATCTATTTGCACATTGTAAGCCTGAAAGCCAGATCAACAGAATATGTAGTCATCAAAGTGAACTCCTTTTGCTTTTGCCTCTGAAAGTCACTGGGAAAGTGTCTGCCAATGATGTAGAGGCCCCGTGTAGTGGTAGCTCCACCGTATGTGTCATATTTTTTATACAGCTTTCTTGTAGCACTGCCATCAGAAGCAAACCACAAATTAGTACAGAAATCTTATATCCATTTTTGTGCATCATATAAATATTCTAAAGAGTATGATGTTGCAGTTTAGAGATACATATATAGGCTGGGTCATGGAAGAGCCTGTGAATTTCTTGGTATGTTACTATATATTAATTCCCAAACACAGCACAACCTGGACTGTGTTCATTCTGTTAAAGCATTTTTACAGAGTTTCAACTACACAATTCAAAGAGGTATTTAGGGGCTGTATGTGTCTGCACTGGCTGTATGCACATGAAGCAGAACCTGCTGGCTTTCAGGGCAGCACCGATGAATATTTGCCTTTCTTTATACATGGGAAATACATTTTTTTTTTTCCTGTATCAATAGAAACATAATTTTTGTAATTTCTAAAAAGGGTACTAGATTTGAAAACTATTTCTGCAAAAATCCTTTATCTGCCTCCCTTCAGAAGTGCAGAAAATCCTAATATGATTTATCGAATGTCCTTGGTTCCAAAAGGCATTGTGGCTACTGAAATAATGAACTACTTGAAAGTCACATTTAATTTACTTCCAAAGGAACAAGCTAGTATTGCTCAAGGTTGCTGGGGAAACAGGAAAGCTGCTTTAGATCAGTTTGCAGCAGAGAAGACTTGCTGATATTTTGCAATTTCCACATGTTCACCACAACTTTAACAATCTCTTATTTTCAGAAACCTATTTCTGATTTTGTGTTAAATATTTGTCTTCATTCCCACAGCATGGCCTTGTTTTCAGCTGTGGATTCAGATTCATAAATCTGACTTTAAAATAAGCTGTTTTATCAGAACTGTGTACATATTTCTTCTTTTGGGACCCATTTGATCAAAGAATGCATCCAATTTCATCCCAAAAGAAGTCCACAGCAGGCATAAAAATCTCATTTCTTGCGTTTCTACAGTACCAAAGTTGCATGCAATTTCAGCTGATCGAACCATTTCCAAAATCTTTTATTGATCATTCTTACACTTCCCTGCTTTAAAGAAAAGTTCTAATAATTTCCAGAGTTGTAAAATCCAGTTACTGCAGTTCACTTTCTGCTCTGCTGTAAAGAAAAAGAAAATTGCATTTGAAAGCAACATGCACAAGACTGTAAAATCTTACTAATTCTTATAATGGAGATAAATCAGAACCCTCTTTTTCCGTAAGTTGCAGTATACAGATGTGATTTAACATGCACATACCCTGTGCTATCAATCAAATGAATTCCCAGTTTACTGAAAGTTGCAGCGGTGAAATGAACAGATCAAGAGAGACTCACAAGGAAGCCTGTCTTTGACAGTAAGGAAAGCTAATGCATAGAGATGTCAGTTAGCTTTTGGTATTGATCACCTGATACAATTCATTTAGGTATAAAACTATGGCCTGCCTTGTACAGTGATGTTAACTATTTATAATGAGCTTAGATTTTACCAAATGCTTGGTGCAGCTAGGATTAGCAATCAGGGTTGGCAATGCTCAGACCTGTGATTACTGATAGAATGTTTTTCTTGCAATAGAGAGTTTTATACAAGAGATCAGTTTCATAAAATCGTATCAGTCATATGAATTTCATGTGTAGGAATAAAAAAGTTACCTGTGCATTATTGTTTAATTATGACAGTATTTACCTTTTAGAATCCCATAATTACATCAAGCATAAATGAAGTTAAAATGAACTAAGAAAAATATTAATCAACATTGAAGTGCTTAAAATGGTTGATGGTACTGCATTCAGATTACTCTCAAATAGTCTCATAAAAGCACAATTTAGAAAATAACCGACAACAAAAGATGCATAATATCTCTCATGTAGTCACAGTACACATATGACTTGGTTTTTTACAGATACTGAAGTAGCAGGTGATGTGTTTTGAAATACCTATCAGATATCACCAGATACCCCAGTTATCACCAGATACTGATTTGGTTCAGATATTGGACATAAATTTTCATCACTACTGCGTTTGCTTTCTTTTGTTCATTAACTTACCTCCATGCATCTCATGAAAGTCTAATATTTTGAGACTTCTGGTGACATTCCATCAAGTCTTCAGCAAATTTTGCTCTATTTTAGACTATGTTTTTCATGTTTAACATTTGGACCATGACACGTTTGAATACAACACAAACAATAAATAATAAAAAAAAATGAGGGACGAGAGGAAAAGTTTCCGAGCAACTGAAGATAAGGTACAGGGCTTGCTGTATAAAGACTAACCTTAAAAGAGAGCTTTTTACTTTCCACTGAAGTCCATACTGTGACCTTAACACAGGAATCCTGCTGTGCCTGGAAGGGGCAAGACCTGGGACTCAGCAGGAAATGTCTCCTTGCCGCAGGGCATGCATACTTCTCCCTGCTGCCAGGGAAGGCAGGTAGACTGCCTGCCTCCCCGGAAAATGTGCCAGTGATGGGGAGTTCTGGAAACCTGTTGCACGCTACTCGGTTCACTGATCATTCTCTTGCAAATGTAAATGTTGCCGTCGCCCGGCCTTGTGACAAAAGACACACTGCTGACATAATCGGCTACAAAACAGAAACGTAAGCGGGTAGCCAAGCCAAATTTCATTAAGAAATCTTGATGGCCCGTTACTGAACAATACTGACAAAATACCAACTAAAACTGGGAGGCCTTGGAACCAACTCAGGAAAGATTCACTAACTAAAATTCACTAAGAAGCATTTTACACCGTAAATAAAAGACTTTTCTTTTTACTATTGTCGCCTCTCTTTAACGTGTTAAAGTCCCAGAGAAAGAATTGGGCTGTAACAGCAACAGTATATTCCTATAGTTCGATGCCATTTTTCATTGCTTAAAAAAAAATATTAAAAATTCATAGAATCATAGAATTGTCAGGGTTGGAAGGGACCTTAAAGATCATCTAGTTCCAACCCCCCTGCCAATGGCAG